>JAGVSP010005844.1:0-20578 GCA_022494985.1 Micrasema minimum
ATTGTTTGTATTTTTTTTTTCGTATTTTTCGTCTTCATATTTTTTTTTGTTTTTACAGCAATTGGTTTCTGTATTTGAGCTTTTTTTCGTGTTGCACTTACAGCTTGTTTAAGACTCTCTATACATTTTTCATCTACACTTTTTCCTGCTTATTTTTTTTTGAAAGAAATTTTCTTTTTCTTTTTGTCTTCTTTATTATTGGAATCAGGATATCTCAGATCTTTCAAGAGGGACACTACAGATTCAGTTACTTCCTTGGCACATTGATCATTTTGATCCTCTTTAGGAAGTAGATCTAGCACAGCATTCCTATTCAGTGGGTGTAAACCAGTCTTTTTAAATCCTGCAATTATGTTGCTTCCTGCATTATCTGATATTTTTTCCGACAACTTTTGAGGTATAATATATAGAGTTAACACACCACACAAATCCTAGTGAGGAACGTGTCCCCAAAGTAAAGTGAACGGCCAGGAGAGAGGAGAGGGGAGCTAGCGGCGTTGTGTCATATCACACCGACTAAGGCAAGCAAAACCTATACTATACAGTAAAAAGCACAGACTGTTTATATCGCTCTACTGCGAGTTCTATTCAGTATATCACTTCCTTCCGCACATGCGTCACCTTTGTTTATAGTTTGACTACATTTACGAAAACACTTGCACTTGGGACTAGTAAAGTTAAGTACAGGCGAAATTATTAGGGCTGCCGAATTTCGTATTACATAAAATTCAAACATTTAGTTATAAGTTAAAATTGAACTTTTTTTATACGGATTTTAAAATTTTTATTTTTTATTTTATTTGGAAGTTCAACAAACATAAATAAAATACATAAAATAAGTAAGTAAGCATTGTTATTATTCTTCATAAATATCATCAATTATACAAACTCACCATCTTTCATAAATTATATAAAATTAGAGTGTAGCCTAATTAAATTTTTAACAAATTTGATTAACATAATGATATAGTTGAAGATAAGGTTAATCACTGTTTTTTTTTAAAGACAAAAGAAAATAAGGAAATATCACCAGTAGGTAATAAAAGAAATAAAAGAAACTAAAATTAATATTATGGCATACAAAAATAAATATTTGATATTTGATATCAGAAACACAGCAGTATTTTTTTTATTATCATTTACTCTATTATGATATATGTCAATATGAACTTTCTTTTCTATTTTGTTGTAGAGTCTTAACATTCTTGCAATAGGATTAAAATATGCCATATTGTTTACAAAAATCGTTCCTCAGATATCAATCATTAGCAATAAGTGCTATAAGAATAATGATCAACTTATCCATGGAACACGGTATTGTTCCAAAACATTTAAAAAAAGCCAATATATTACCTCTGTTAAAAAATCCTCAGCTCGATGTGGAGTCACTTTCAAACTTTCGTCCTATTTCAAATTTGCCACTTATATCTAAAATGATAGAAAAAAATAGTCTCTCGGAGACTCGTTAATTATATCGAGCATAACTCGTAATTTTCGGTAAGGCAATCTGCATACCGACGTTTTCATTCTACGGAGACAGGAGTGATAAGAGTACTGTCGGACATAATAACGGCTGTTGACTCTGGTAACTTGATATTGATAGCTCTCTTAGACATGAGTGCTGCATTTGACACTGTAGACCACGGTATTTTGCTTGAACGCTTGGAGAAAACTTATGGTATTAGTGATCAAGCACATGCCTGGTTCAGTTCATACCTCCAAGAGAGGGAATACGCAGTAGTGTACCAAAATGGAACCTCACCTAAACTATCGAGTTACTACTGGAGTGCCTCAAGGTTCAGTACTCGGACCACTTCTCTATCTCCTCTATACTAAAGATATAGAGAACATTATAAAATCATGTGGACTGTGGTCGCACTGCTATGCGGACGATACACAAATTTATTTTTATTGTACACCATGTGAGAAGGATGACCTTGTTATGTTGATTGATAAGTGCATTGAGAGAATTGGAATTTGGATGGCTGAAAATAGACTTACGTTGAACCCGTCCAAAACAGAACATCTATGGATGGCCTCAGCCAAACGACAAAGTTTTATTTATAAATGCGGGTCTACCCGACACACGGAGTACTGCCTCACCCGCTGTTAAACTATTGGGCGTATTTCTGAATTCTGACCTTTCTCTTGATGTACAAATCAGTAGAACGATAAGTTCATGTTTTTACCAACTGAGACAGATTAAAAGCATACGCCAAAATCTGCCGGTTGACGCCACCGTCAATTAATAAACGCGTTTGTAGTGTCTCGAGTCGATTATTGTAACGGCATATACGCCGGACTACCGATGAATAAAATGACTCGCCTGCAATCAGTATTGAACGCTGCAGCTAGACTTATCTTCGGAATTTCTAAGTTCGACCACATCACTCCACTGCTAAAGAAACTGCACTGGCTGCGCTTTTCACAAAGTGTAGAATACAAACTCTGTTGGCTAATGTACAAAGCCATGCATGATGCCGCTCCAGAGTATTTAAAAGAGCTTTGCATTCCAGATGAACTAGCTGAAAGACGTCTCACACTTCGATCAGCTACATCTACAGCTATAGGCAGGGTTTTAGTACCGATCCGTAATCAGCGCACAAAGTTTGGAGAGCGCGCTTTTGCGGTTGCGGGCCCTGTGGCTTGGAATGCTCTCCCACCAGAAGTGCGCAACTGTGAGAGTGAAGTGATGTTTCGAAAGAAACTTTCACTGGTTATCACTTGAAATGCCCCACGTTGGGCGCCACTGTAATAATATTATTATTAACTTTTATTCGACTATATAGGGTTTCGATACAAATCAAGGATACTACTATGTCCAGCAATATGTGATCGCGCCGTAGTCACTCTGACGCGCAGTAGGGAAAGGCTTTCTATCTACACGGACCGGCGCAAGCGGTCTGCTAGCAGATTAAACCCATGTATATACTGGTCACGGGAAATGACATTGACTCTCTCACTAATCGCTTTCAGTTTTAAGGTCTACAGCCAGAGGGCCCGGCACAAGCGGTCTCAACTGGGTTCACCTTTCAGATCTGTACGACGAGAAAAGACGGGTGAGTATGGAGCGCAGCGCTTTATATACACTTTTGGCCCGCCACCTCCGCCAGTCACTTCGGGGGTGTGGTTCCGAGCGCCCGTCGGCTGCCGACAGGTCCCGACCGCTCCGCTATGCAGTGTGCGAGCGAGCGAACATGTGTGTGAGGGGGAGAAAGTATTCGAGTTCCGTGCCGCGCGGTGACTTAATCACATTCATCTTGTTACAAGACCTATATGTTCTCAAAATCTTTTGATTAATTTTTATAATGGTATTTTTTTCTACTCAGAAATTGAGTTTTCACTCACTTTAAATTTTCCGAGCCTTTAAATTCAATATTTAAAGCGCGCCCTTGGGTATATTTATACGAAAACGGCGCTATATAAATTATCCATAGTAATAATAATAATAATAGCAGATTCAGTTGCCCTCGAACAATATAAGTTTAGATAATTGTTGTCTTCTTTTTGAATACTCGATGGTGGGGTCTGTTTTCGCTTCGTGATATAATCGAATTTTAGCTCTGATTAAATGGGTTCTATGGTTAAAAGTACTTGGTTGTTCTAACGAGTGTTGATTTAAACAGCTAAAACATTTGAATTTACAAAACATTTTAATGTGTTTATGTTTACATAAACAAGATTATATTTTGCTGGCAAACTTCCAATTCCAGTTTCTCTAATTATTTTCCAATTAACGCCTCTGTTGTCAAGCATATTTTAAAAACGTTTTCTGTAGAATAACATAATCCACCCATATCTTTAATTGTAATTAATTTATGATGCCACTGCTTTTCTGTGGTCGTGAGATTATTTACACAATATTCACATTTTGATTTGTTTTGTTAATGTTCGAGATATGTAACCGGAAATATAACCTACTATAAGTTTTATAGCCTTCGTAAGGTGCTCAGTATCAAGTTTTCTAGCAAATATTTCACAATTATTCTCAGCTTGTAGGTCAGAAATTAATGGAGTTGAAGTCTGTAGAATTTCAAATGGTTCATCCCCATGTCTAAACAATGTTGACGAGCCATTTATTATATTAACTGAAGATGAATTCAAAATTGTAAAATTGTCTAAAGGAATGCAATTGCCAGTAAACGATGATCGTAGTTCCAAAAATGTATTTTTATATGCCGCTCTAAATTGCAAAACATTTGGATTATTATTGTAACCACCGTGTTTTCTTATGCATCCAAAAAAAAGATCTAAATGATCTTGACTGATTCTATACGTTGATATGTACTTCATCAACTGTTTTTCTTCAACTAAGTCACAAAATAATGTTTTAAGGCTTTCTATACAAATAATGGCACCAATGAATCCAGTTTTACTAGCTGACTCAACAACATTCTTTTTAAAAATATATTGTATTATTCGCGGTTCTCTCTCTTCTCTTTTTAAATAAAATTGGAGAGAAAGTATGTATTTTTTAACTTGGTCCAGCAATGAAAAAAATTCTGTTTTATTATTCAAATCTATTGGTCGTTTAAATCCATAAAAATTACATTTCCTCGAATTGAAAATATCAAAAAAGTTATTCATCAGGGTAATAAAATTTATGGTGCCAGAAGAATTGAGAAATTTATTTGATTTCAATACTTCATCGCATAGAGTCAAAGCCTTAGCTACACTCATGCTGAGTAATTTATTTAATTAATTAATTTATTTATTTATATAGTCATACATAATATTATACATTTATTCAGTACTTTAACTGTCTAACTAGGGTTGATACCCCGTTCTAAGACAGCCAAATATATGACTTTTTAGTTATAAATACATTTTCATGTTACAAGTTACAATTGCGTTGCAAGTTTTACTTTCATTACCTGATTGCGAAAATATACGTGCCAGGGTGATAATTTGTTAGCAAACCTAAGACCTTCGTTTTGTTGAAGTTTATTTAAATTTATCAGTAATTGCCATTTCACTTTTTGCCCGTCTCCATCAAAAAAATAGTTTTTTGTTTTCAAATGCATTCCTAATTAATTTTATTACATGACACGGATCAAGAAGTATACATACATTTTCGTTAGTACATGGGTGAGGGAAGTGAGTTTTAATTTGAGTTAAATCTGTCAATTGACAGCCTAGAATCTCAGCGGCATTTAAATTTGCAGAGCACCCGTCAAATGTAATGCTCACAATAGTTACTCCGACTTCATGACATTTTTGCAAGCTAATTTGTATCAAATTAGATTTTGTTTCTGCAGTTACGCCAACAATTAGGAAATACCCGATTGGAATTTTCCAATTTTCGTCTAACGAAACTACCATAAACACTTAAGCCTGTGATGCCACGCGCTCATCTTCTTCACCTTCCCTGGGGACCTGCGCCAAAATTGACGGCACCCATTTTTTGTTTATTAAACAGCTTTTGTTTTCTTATTGCCATTTCATCAAAAACTAAAGAGCATATTAATGCTTTATCCCTCGAATTTCTCTTTAGTTTTAAAGCATCGAATGCCTCATATGTAAAACCTGGCTCGTCGTTGATGGATCCGTACCATCTGGAAAGTGTTCCTGCACATTATCAAAAGTATGTCTAACATATTTGTAGGCAGCCGGGGAGTAATAGTGCAAAGTCAATGCGAATTTGCGTAAACACGGGGAATAACAATTTTGTTTTTTTTTGTTTTTTAATTAATTTCTGGTAAACCTCCACTAATTCAGCTTTATCTATTAAATTATTTTCGGCCACTTTATCTAGAGCATATTTCTTTTTTATAGACTTAAGAACTGAGAGCAATGTTTTTTTTAATTTTTAAATTTCTGTTTTGACGTTGCATTTTTTAAAATTTTTCAGAGAGATTTTTTTGAATTAGTTTTCTAGGTGTGTCAAATATCGATTCTGAGTCGCTAACATGCACTGATAATGATGTCATCGGCTCATCAAAACTTTTATTTGGCTAAAAAAAATAAATAACAATTACTTTTAAATAATAACTGTGCCAATTGACTTGAAAGTGCAGGTATTTTAAGTATAAACTTACATTTATCACAAGGAACAGCTGTTTTTTTTTTTAGTAACGTCGTCCATTTTTTGTGTTATACATATCTACATCCCGAAAATGAACGGAGCAGATATACCTATTACATTTTTTTAAAAATCAAAAGATATTATAAGATATTATAGACTGTACCGTTTACGGATTTTTCAATTTAAGGATAGGTATAAGTAAATAGCGAAGGGATGGCAGTCCGCTAGCTCAGTAGGGCATGGGCGTGAGGTCGGCTCTTCAGGCTTTGTGATGCTTACCAGGCCAGAACAGTCCTCAACCCTAATTAGAGGATCCTTGCACAGAGAGATAGTGATATCTGCATAATTAAAGATTTAGCTTTTGTCGGCCTCCACCGAGCGCCCTTTTATTTTATAAACATACAGGGAATTACAATTACATACAGCATGCATACAATTAGTTATTTATTTAACAATATTGGCCCTAAGTCCCCGAGTGGACGCTATTGTCCTAAGCTTGGGGGTACGCCTCGGCACGTGCGAGAGCAAGGGTACCGGCAGGCAGTAGGTATCCTGGGCCTTGAGCGGCCCTAGGATCTAGGCGGGAACAGGGGCGGTGGAAGTGCCTCAGGACCTCCAGCCAACGGACACGCCAAGTCCAGGTGGCGTGCCTGACCGGCTACAGGCTCTACAGGGACCTGGCGGAGACCAGGGCGTGGTAGTGCCTCGGAGAAAAGAGACGTCTTTGCCTGGGAGGCGCGAAGCCACAGGTAGGTGGAAAACGGCAGAGGGGCAGTAAAAGTTATTTTAAAACCTGGTGAGCGAAAGACAGCGCGGTTCACGTAATGGGCATGCGAAACGGGAAGTGTCCACCTTACTCACACATTTACCGAATTTTAACCAAACTGATAAATAACGGACCGCGAACCCCAGGTACCCGGTGAATCGCCACGTGCGCGCCTCACTCCGGCCTGGAGAGTTCTTGTCCCCCGCCGCCGCCGGCTGCCCTGCCCGTGTCAGCAGAGCCGAAGCTACCCCCAATGACTCGCGGGGTAGGGGAGTGGTAGCTGGAGGGGATAGTTCAAAAAATGGCGCGACATTCAAAATTTGTAAGGCGTCTTAATCGACACCTTACAAGACATAGTATTTATAAGATTAGTTACTTCTTCTAAAAGTATTTGACCACAAATTTACTCACTGAAATTATCATCACTATCGTCATTAAATGTGTTTTGGAAAAATGTTTCATGAAGTGGAGATGTTCCTGGATTTTTAAGTAATTTTAGAGCATCAGAAGGAATAGCTTTATTCTTTCTTGGTCGAAGAATTTGCTCACTGGAAATTACTGGGTCTGATGAAAAACAAAAATCTATTTAAAATGTCTCTATTTGTACTGACTCTAGAATTTTTCCTGCTAAAATGTTCTCTGAACCACCTATTACTAGCTTCTTGAGTTTTGTCAGATAACTGCCCAAGAGGCAAAATACTCACTTGGATTATTTCTTTTGCATGGTATAAAATTTTGAGCATAACATTTTAAGACAAGGTATCTAAAGTGATGCGGAGATGGTGAATTAAATCAATGTAAAACACGGTTGGTTTCTTGTCTAAATGATTTATTTATACAAAACGAAGTAAAACGCAGAGTCGACTAGTCGAACCTAGGGTCGTGAGGGAAGTGTGTGGGGGTCCAAACCACCGGCTTCATCTTCCAGTTTCTCGGCAACATGGCGGACATCCGGCTCCTTCGCATTGGCCGCCTGGTACATGCCAGTATTGCCATGTTACACTCGACCATCCTGCATTGTTGGACTGGCTCCCTGTATCTATGTTACCTTAAAATGGGAGACCGTTAGTGGTTATTTCTTTCACATAAGCATTATTGGTCCGCACAGACTATTACCTGCACTAGTTCAGTGCCTTTCCTCTCTGTCCTCCTCCCATTGGGCCACGAAGTGCCCAATCTTGCCACAGCCATGGTACTCTCTGGGATTACTCGGGGGCAGGATTTGCAGGTGCACTTCTGCAGAACTTGGCCAAATGCCCTGGTTTGCTGCACCTACGGCAGACCATTGGCGCCTTCCCCTTCCAACGTTTAGCCACAAACTGCTTCGGCTGGCTAGAGGCTCCTTGATGTTTGTGATTTTCTTGAGTACACAAGAATCCTGAGTATAATTTCTTAGGGGTGTCGCAACTAAATCCCTTGGCGTATGACCGCAGCTCTGCAGGCAGTCCTTTAATAAGGCAGGATATAGCTGCCTCGTTATCTAAACGACAGCGTCGTTTAAGTAGGATTTTATGATGGTAGTACTGCGTCATCGTCTGATCTTCCTTTGTGACTCGCTCCATAATTTGTTTTATTTTTTTATTATTTTTTTATTTGATACATTATCGAATTTACAAAGCATAATAACACAATAATTAAACAAAATTATTCCCTCCAGCATATCTGCGTAATCCACATGCCGGGGAAACGCACTCATCAGGGATCTCTTCCACTCTTCCCAAGTGAGGTTTTATGCTTCTAGCTGATCAAACCATCGCTTTGCAGATCCTCGCAGCCTCGTCTGCATGTAGCACGACTTGGTGTATTCGCTCCATCCGTGTACTTTCCCAAAATATCTATTTTCTGGACCCAAGTAGTCACAGACAATCCCTTGTCGTGCGGATCGAAGACGGGGATCACCTCAGCCCGCACTGTTGGAGTCGACGAAGTTCCAGGACATTTCGCTACCGGTTGCGGTGCCTGCTGGCGCGACGGGCCTTCCTTGCTCAGGTACTTGGCGAGCAACCCCTCTAGACGGGTTTCGAGGTACGGAGTCGCTCAACTTTGTCTTCTGAGAGGCGATTATTAGGGACCGTGGCTACATCGTTCTCTAAAATCCTACGTGACATCTTACACCCGGATTAACACTCGGATTTATATGGAGAAAAGAACAGCGCGTCTATCGTTCTATTTCAAAACTGACACTTCTGTCAAAGTCAATCATTTAAGTACATGTGAAAGATATTACCACTGTCAAATATTTAGTATTTTTTTATTTACCGATTTTAGAAAAGTGTCCAAAAGTCCACCACGTCAAGCGCGGTGGCTTCGGACGACAATCCAAATTCTCTCTTTTAAGCGAATTTAACTAAAGATGTGGGGACAACGGACTCCAAATGACCAAATATGAGTTCGATTGAATTTTGTGTATAAGAAAGAATTGAAAAAAGTAAGAAATAAACAGTGTACTAGAAAAAATACTGATTTATTTAATTAAAACAATATTTTTTATTAAAACCATTTTAAAATATAAAAAAGGAAAGTGAGATTAAAGAGACACGGTATAAAAACTCAACTATGCTGGCACAGAATCAAGGAATTTATTCTATCATTGACAGATCGACGTCAAACCAATATTTACCCTCTTTTCTCAGAAAGAGTTTTGATAATTGCTGTAATTTGTGTCTTATTTATTGTACTATACATCATCAATAGATGGAAAACACAAAATAAGTACATTTCTGTCCTACAGTTTTTCTAAGACATTTCACCTGTATAAAGAATGAACATTTCTTAATTGTTTATAGTGGTGTGTTCAGACTGCTACTTAGCGATATCCACTATTACCGATATCACCATGTCAAGATACTAGGATACGCTACCTGTTACCAGATACTAGTCTGGTAACCAGACTCTGGTTCATGGTCCTCTTATATCCTACTACGAGTATGCGGTACGCGGTACTCAAAAGTAGATATTTAAAAAATTTACTATACCTACAAACATAATAAAGATTAACTTTAATTAAAATATGTATGAATTTAATTTGAAAAAACAAGGTCGAATGTGTGGCATATTTATTTTTAAAAATTCATATTTATTTATTTATTTACTTTCTTTGACGCCATAGGGCTTTTACATTGTACATACCTTATATAAGAAAAAGTTACACATTTAACATAATAAACATTTTTTTAAATTTTTTTAAATAAAAATTACAAAATAATAATAATAAAATTTAAAAAAAGAAAGTTACGTAGTTAACAAAATACAATATTAAGACAAAATACATACATTGTATTATGTTTATGATATAAGACATAGTGAGATAAAAAAAAAAATAAAAAAAAAATTTTCTTTCTTTTTTTCATTTAAACTGTTATTTTTTTTTTTTGATAAATAAAATATTTAAAAAATAAAAATAAATTCAAAATACATAATAAAAATATAAAACATAGTACGGGCTAACTTTTAAGCATACATAAATACTCACGAAGATTTATTGACTAGACTTTGTCGCGTCAGTGGCCTTTAGTACTTTGGTCCTGAATATACCCAATGAGTAGCGAAATATATCAATATCGCCATATTCGTTACCAAGGCGATGGAGTCTAGCTATAGGTGAATTTACATTCAAAAACATTATTTTTTTTACTTTACTCGACCCAAGCCTTGTTCTCCGGTCCGAAATAATTTGTCCAGCCTTAGAGAACATACGTTCACAAGGTACTGATGTAGCCAACACACAGCAGTTGGATTTAAATACTTTGGCCAGGGTTGGGTAGACAAATTGGTGGTTGTACCACCACTCGTTGTGGTTCCCATCTTTTCTATCCAGAATTTTATCGTCTAGATATTTCTGCAATGGCGTTGGTTTGGGGTGAAATAATAGGTTGCACCTCATTTATTATGGAAATATCATTTGTCAGGGTCAACTTGGGCTGGTGGTGGATCCACCGGGGCTGCTTCCGTTTGAATTGATCGATTCATTTCAGCTGTAGCAAGCCTGATTACTAGTTGTTTTGCTGAATCTGCTGCAGCTTTTTCCCGAAAAAAATGTGTTTTATATCGGGGATCCAAAATTGTGCAGATCGCTAAGGTCCTGCTGTGCTCTATGTTGCCGAGGCGTTTCTTCAATCCACGGCTTATTTCACTAATGACAGTCAGTACAATTTTATGGAGTGTCGATTTTTGTGGTATTTTTACGTCGTAAATATTTAATAATGTTTTTATTTATAATGTTTTAAACAATTTGTTTAATAGAAATTAATAAAACTTGAATATTTATAAAAAAAAAATTATTTAAAAAATAAAACACACATGCCAAAGAAGCACATTTTTATGTTTTTACGGTACCGTAAAAAAAAATTAAGTTATGAAAAACTAAAAACCTCATAACAACTAATAAGAATAAGTTATTTGTTTAAAAAAAGTTATTTTTGTTAAATTAAAAAAATATTTTTTTAAAAATGCAAGGGGGTTTTCAAAATGATTTTTCACGACATAATATACATAGCAACATAGCTTGTGGGTACACTCACCGCAAATGGGATTCTTGCATTGAAAACAAATATGAAATGTTTTTCTTTTTTTATTAGGTAGTTCACGTTTTTCGCTTTGGCAGCGTTTTTCGTTTTCAGCGCTTGATGGACGAGGATCTTCATTATCAGTGTTGGTAACGTGACATATATGGCGGCTCGTATTGCACGGGGTAGATGTTAGTTTTTTGTACGATTAAGCAAATCAGGACGTATAAGTTGCGCAGCTAAATCTTTTGTAAATTTAAATATTGATATTTTATTACTCTGTGGACGTGTAATATGAATGACGTATGCATTAGATGCACAAATGTCAAGAATCCTGTAAAATATGGCCATTGGCCATCGAAGGGTTCTTCGGCTAGTCGAGTAGTTTGAACATCTTTGATCGAGTAAATCTACTCCACATTTAGTTTTATTATAGAGCATGATGATTTCGGGCTTCTTTGTTATTTTATCAACCGTATCATCATGATGCATTGACGAAACTAGAACGACAGCTTTGTTTTTTTTTGGTACAAATGAAGATAACGATATATCTTTTGTAAAGCCATAAATGCTAGATTCAGCTTCCCGAAATTTTGATGGAAGAAATTCTTTCGGAATTTCCCTTTTGTTTTTTCGCATAGTCCCAACGTATGTTAATCCTCTTTTCTTTAACTCTTGTATAAGTTCAATTGATGAAAACCAATTATCGGCAGTGATGTTACGGCTTGTACCCCATTATATCTCTGCTAAGTATCAACCATATTTTGCCGGCTTCTTAGGCATAAATACATTGAACCTGCAGCGCCCTCGAAATGGAACCAACATTTCATCTACACAAGCTGTAGATCCAATGCTGTATAAATCTTGGCAGTTCCCAATAAAATCTTGAAATAATTCTGAAATCGGTGCTGCCAAATCGATCTTTGCCTTTCTTCTCGTGTGTCAAGATCATCAAAACGCAAAGCTGAAAGTAATACTTCTACTCGATTCTTACTCATAATGCAACGACATATTTCTCTTCCAGTTCCGTCCGTGCTGAACCATGCAGATAAACGTTCATGGTTTTCTTTGAATATTGCCGTATAATACAACAAACCAATAAAAGCCATAGGATGGAGCGAAGTCAGCCTCATCAAAAATATCACGATTGTATGGGAAAATTTCTGTCTTTTTAAATCCATTTCATTATGTTGTTACCAGTAGCAGCTAATGGAAGTGCGATTGCAACCATTTTTGGGATATCATATTAGTCATCGTCTTACCAGCAATTGCTACGTAGCCACCCGTCTTGAGCTGAGGCTAAATACTTTTAAAACGGTCCAAACACTGAGACATCTAGTGGCTGCAGGCGGTGGGTACAATGCGGTGGGAAAGACAGCATTATGATTCCATTGATCTTGGCCAGATCTATTGTTTTGATGGATAAATGAGACGAGTGATTGTCTAGTAAAAGCAAAATCGGATTTTCCAATGATGGTTTAACATGATTGATGAAGTGTTGCATGAAAGCAAAACATTCATCATCTGTTATCCAGCCGCTAGCGTTCCCCATCCCAATGCAATCAGCTGGACCACCTGAAATAAAGTAGTCCCTGAATTTTTTTCTTGGGAAAATAAATAATGGAGGAACCGTAATTCCAGATGCGGAAACTGCTGTCAATAAAGTGACATTTGTGCCACGTTCTGCCGAGGTCATAGAGCCTACATTGCGTTTGCCTTTTGCAGCTACTATTTTATTAGGTTTTAAAACTGTTGTTACACCAGTTTCATCAGTATTCCAAATTCTTGAGGCTGTAATTAATAAATGAAAATAAGTGTATTTAATAAATGAAAATCAAAAATATTAAATTATTATCTGAAAAAATATCAATGGGGGGCGTCTTGAACCATCTGGTTCAACACATTTGTTTGGTTTATGTTTGTATTATAAATATCTCCATAAGTGCCATTCTTTTTTTATGCTCCACTTCATAGAAGATCTGCCAAATTCATCCTGAGTTTTGTCTCCTCCTCTGCAAATTTGGCAGAATCCTTCCAACCACATCTTCTTTTCATGCTCCCCAATAAATGCTTGGAAGTTAGCTCGAATAAATTCCTTTTTAAAATGTCATCAGTAGATTTTGCTTTCTGGAAGATAATAAAATAACACAAGAAAAAAAAACATGAAAACAAGAGAAGAAATCAAATAAAAAACAAACTAACTGGAAACACAAGACAATTCACGCAGAACATAATATGCTTTCTAAAGCTAGATTACTTGAAATAAAGGATAAGTTTTAAAAAACAGGGTAATTCCTGTGTAGACATGCTCAAATCAAAAAACTTTTTTAGGATTTTTACTCAGAATGAGAACAATCACCCTCCGAAGTTTTGAAGTCTCATCGTGGGACACGGTATATAATATTAATAATAATGACCTATCTGTTGGGTTACATAGGCCACCTTGCCACGACCCCTGCGAAACGCTCCGCGACCTCGCCCCTGCCACGACCCCTGTCCAAGTTCGCCTCGATTAAATTCACCTGGAAAATGATTAATTTAAAAAAAAAAACTTTATTTTGACCTATAATTTATAACATAGTACAAATGAAGCTGGAAAAAGTAATTGAAAGCGCGATACAAAAGTCAAGGTAAAAATATACAAACATCCAATCTATGATAAATCATAATAAATTATCACAAGAGATAGTATCATGTATGATAAATACAGTGAAAGAAATTTAAAAAACCTTAAAAAATAAAAATTGAATCAAAATGAATGACTGTTAAATTCAATTCAATATTAAAATCTAATTAAATATTATTTAAGCGCCCTTGAGGTATATTTATACGAAAAAACGTTATATAAATTATCCATAATAATAATAATGACAAAAACAAACACTCAAGATTGTCGGAAGACAGTTAATTACTAAGTAAACAGTAAGTGCCTTTACAGACGGATCGGACCGGTTTCGGTAAAAAACCGGAGATATCTTTTCACACGGGAAGGACAAAGTCACGTGACTTTCCATACAAAAAGTAGGTTCATTAGTGATGGGAACCATGGAACTTTCCCGTTCCTTAAACGTTATTCGCTCTTCTTCTTCTTCTTTAATTAAATCTTTAAAGGAACATGGATATCAAGGGGTTTAAAAAGCTTATAACCAGTCATAGGCTGGGTTAAGTGGCCACTACCATAAGGTAACTACTATTATCTTCTCCTATCTGCGCCTGGTGGTGCAAATAAGGTAACAACTATTACCTTCCCGTATCTGCACCTGGTGGTGCAAAGGACACTACATTGGTACACCAAGTGCAGTGAAGTGCAAGTGATTTTTACATGAAGTCAAGATGGTCAGTCTTACGCTTCAGTGCCAGTCCAAGCGCCATGTACGCATCATAAATGCCTTTTTTTGTTTTGACTGGTTCAAATGGCCACTTAATCCAGCCATGAAAAATCATTAACACTGTGTGAACGCCGAGATTTCCGTATTCATTTCAGTTAAAAAAACTCATGTCCTAAGTGGCCACTTAACCCAGCCAAGCGTAGGTTATATTACATGTAACCGCTTAACCCAACCAATAATAGGACATATGCTTTTACAATATTTATATTATAAATTTTGACTAAGTATTGCACCCACCACTTAGTCAAGCTGGAATAAACATTATTATTATTAAATTATTTTAATATAACTAATTAAAGTTAAATAAAAATACTTGGTACACTTCCACTTTTATCATTTTTTCCACTTAAAAGTGGAAGTGTACCAAGTATTTTTATTTAACTTTAATTAGTTATATTAAAATAATTTAATCATGGAATTCCACCAAGTAATGTCAATACAAAATATAAATCAAATTATTATTATTATTATTATTACTATTATTATTTAAAAAAAACTATTGTTTTATACCTATATGAAATAAAAATTTTAATGTTTATTCGTACCTATGTGATTTTTACAAAATAATTAAATATTTATTTGAACTTGTTTTTCACATTAAAATATTTCATATGTGAAGATTGGCGCGGAAGCGTTAGATTGATCGTCTTGCTTTCATGTAACAAATTATCAATATTTGCTGCACTTTGGTATCAATGCAGTGACCTATGCACCCAAAACCCAATTAAATTACCAAAAAAATTATGCGCATTATTTTTTCTGCCTTAACTCTGATTAGAAATATCTTATCTAAAAAATCAACTTCATAATCATGTGAAGAAAAGTATTTTTGCAGACCAGTATTATTTTAGAATTATCAAGCCGAGTACAAAAACCAACACCCTGACTAGACGCCCTGACCGAATTTCGAACGAATCCACACACCACGACACCAACACACCATCACGTGATCTTTACATGGGTGTATCTGGAGAACTTTCATTTTGCGCACTCCTATATCCGCTACTAATTATTTTTAGTGGAAAGAGCTGCGCCCCTGTCTCATGCATGATGTGTCGATGTGTCCAGCCAGGCGTCCAGCGCATGCTAGGTAGTTCGTTGATTTGTGGTAGGAACAAAGGTGTTTTGAATTTCAATATTTTATCTTAACTTTTCAAAACTTTCTATTTTGAAAATCGAAATAAGATTTTTCGCGTAACGACCAAATCAACAATAGGCATTTTTAAATTACGTTTAATTAACCTCCTAAACATGCCAGCCGAGGTATTATGGATCTCGTTTCCGGAGTTCTGCGCATACGAATTCAGTACAAAACGTATGCGCAGAACTCCGGAAACACGATGCATAATACCAGCCCAGGAGGCCCACCAACAAAAGGGATTATCACAATATCAAGATATCACAAACACCCAGGATTGAAAAAAAATACCGTAGATTTTTTGTATTCTCATCGGCAATCAAATAAAGAACACTAACTTACTAACTAACCATCACGCCATTTTTCCGAAGGGGTAGGCAGAGAAGATAGAGCGCCGCACCACTCTGTCCTGGCATAGGTACTTCTTTTGGTTTCTCCACATGCATACATCTTCTCATGCACGCACGTCGATTATTCTGACTTCTTACATACCCACTTTCAAGCACTTGTTTTACTTGATCATGCCATGTCTTTCTTGGCCTTTTTCTCAAATTCTAAACCCAGGCACACTCGCATGATGCGAGTCGCATCATATATTCTTTTCAGATATTATATAAATATTCATCAGTACATAGCATCTACATCAGTACAGTTTTATAGTACACACATCATAATATATATATTATTAATATTTATTATAGTACAGTTGCATGTATGAATAATGTTAATAATATATAGGTATTTTTATATATTATTTATTTGTACATATACGCCCGATGGGCATTTACATTACATTAAAACGATAAAAGTACATTTATTAAGTTACATGTATAAGAAAAATAATAGTATCAAGCATGTTAAAATCAAATTAAATCTTTTTAAAAACAAGTTGAAAAAGTTACAAAACATATGTATATAAAAAATGCAAGCCAAGTTAAAAATAATTTTTTGGTATCTACTTATAATTTTACATTATTAAACAAAAAAGGAAATCACAATTGGATACTATTTAAACGAACTGTCATAAATTGGGATAATATTGCATGCTTATAGCTTTGCAGAGTGTTGAACAATATGTCCGCAGTCTCTTCATATTTATTGCCCAATGAATGCAGTCGTGGTATAGTCGAGCCACTGTGTTGGCTAGATGTTGATCCCGGGACAATGGAACAAGAACTTACACCTGGTATTTACTGAAGGCACTCTAAAATTAATCAATTCTATTATACTAGGGACATCATAGTAAGAGTTTATTATTTTATATAAAACTACTAGATCATTTACAGTTCTCCTTTCGGAAAGTGAGGTTAATTTTAAAAGTGAAAGTAAAAAATTATAATTTGCATTTTGCACAGGTATGTTTAATTTAAAATTAATGAAACGTAGGAATTTATTTTGTACTTTTTCCAAGTTGTATATATGAATGTTATAATGAGGAGACCATATTGGAGAATTGAATTCCATTTGGCTTCTAACAAGGGAGCAATACAGAACTTTAATAGATTTTATAGATTTGAAATTTTTAGTTATCCTCAAAATGAAGCCCAGCATTTTTAGCGCTTTGTTGGATAATTCCTCAATATGGGTACGCAAAAGATAATTTCTGGTCAAAAATAAACTCCAAGATCTTTAATCACTGAAACCGTTGAAAGATGAACATTGTCGATAGCATAATCAAACAGGAAAGGGTCCCCTTTTCTGTGAAATCTAATGATTTGACATTTTTCAGTGTTCAAATACATTTTATTTGTTTTGCACCACTCATTGAGACAACTAAGATTTTTCTGTAGAATAAGACAGTCATCGAGAGTACAGATTCTTTTGTATATTTTCAAATCATCCGCAAACAAAAGAACCATAACGTGTTCAAAAATGTTTGTGATGTCATTAATAAATATTAAGAAAAGCACCGGACCCAGGTGAGAACCTTGAGGTACACCACTGGTAGCGGTGAAAAAAATACGAGAAAACAGACTTTACCTTGACAACCAACTGTCTTTCACATAGGTAACTAGTCAGCCAGTTCAAAAACTTACCATTAATTCCTAATTTACATAATTTAGCCAATAATATTTTGTGACACACTTTATCGAAGGCTTTAGAGAAATCAGTGTATATAGAGTCAACTTGTACTTTAATGTTAAGTGATTCACTGATATAGTTTTCGTATAAGACGAGATTAGTTAAAGTAGACCTTTTAGATATGAAGCCATGTTGCTGTGGTACAATAATATTATTTATTTGTGAAGATATTTTGTCAAGAACTAGACTTTCAAATAGCTTGGGTAACGTAGACTGAATACAAATTGGTCGGTAATTAGTAACATCATTCTTATCGCCCTTTTTAAATATAGGAATCAAGTAGCTAGATTTCCATTTATTAGGAAAACAACCTGCTGATAATGAAGCGTTGAAAATAATGGTTAGTGGTTCAGCAATAACAGGTAAGCAAGAATTAAAAAAATATGCAGGGATATTGTCTGGACCAGCAGATTTATAAGCATCTAACTTCTTTATTTTCATTTTCACATCATGTATCGCAATTTGGCAAGAAGAAATATCCAAAACACTGTCCACAGACAAAGGAGGAATTTCATTGTCAGTAATTCCATCGTCAAAAACACTCCTAAAGTAGCCCGCGAACAAGTCAGCCACTCTTTGCGGGTCGTTAGCACTAATATCATTAAGAAACAATGACCCTGGAAGACTAGATTCACCCCTCTTATGAGAGTTAGCAAAGTTCCAGAATGTTTTGGGATTACTTGTTACAGACTCCTCAACAGTGTTGATGTACGATGCATAACATGCTTTAGATATTTTTTTACAAACAGAACGCATTTTTTTAAATTCCATATAATGAAAAAGAGAGTTAGTTTCCTTAAATTTTTTGTGCATTTTTTTCTTGTTGTATACAGCTTCTATCGCATCTTTGGTGAACCATTTTGGAAAAGTAAAAGTTTGAGGCAATTGTGACGGAATACATTTTTCAATAATACCGTTTAAATGTGAGTAAAAGATTTCTAAAGTATCATTTATGTCATTTTGAACCATGCGGGACCAATCTATTTCATTAAGTAGCTCGATAACTTTAGTATAATCAGCTTTAAAAAAGTTTAGCTTTGGTTCCTTAATATTAGTAATGTTTCTCTTAGAGCTAAAAAAAATTATGTCTATTGGCGGATGGTGTGTATCTATAGGAAGAAGCTCTTCAGATGATACTGAAACATCTATGTCATCAATACACATATCACTTGAACCACGTGACACAAACCTAGGTTTATTGGTAAATACCAGGTCGAGCTGACGGCCCATCGAATTAAACACTGAACTCACTTGTGCTAGACCAGCAAAGTTAGACATATCCATTATTTCGCGAGCACATCCTGTTACTGTTGTAGTAGGTAAATTGTGAGTATCATAGTTCCAGTTGACATTTGGTAAGTTGAAGTCGCCCACTAATATTATTTGTGCATCAGGGTATTTTCTTTTAATGCTAATTACATCGTAGGTATTATAGTACATCAGGCGTAAATCCAGTAAAATAAAATAAAATAGTAGTACAAATTAATATAATGTATCATCATCATCATTCTATATCCGCACCCTATGCGGAGCATATGAATCCACAAGCTGCCTCCAAGCGAAGCGATCGCCAGTTCCCATGCATCCTCCCAAGGCAGGTCTACGTTCCGTAGTTCTGACGTAAACTGCCCACATATTGTCATCAAGGAACGTCCAGGACGCGGACGGACGCGGTCGCCCGCCGCGCCCGCGCTGAGAACCTGGTGCCTTATTATAAAATAATGAATTTCGGAGCATTCTGTTTATAATACGTACATAAATTACATACATATTATTATTATTATAAAAACAGTGCACGTGGCCTTTGGTCCATAAAGGAACAAAAAATCTTTATGATCAGTTAAATTTGACCAGCGCATAAAAAGGGTTGCATATTATTATGTAAACAGTTTAGTACCCATTTATTGACAAAAGCTTTTTTGCAAGAATTTCACGCAAAGCTCACGCATTAGCTCTATTGGTCAGATTTAAAATTTGCAAAAAAGCGACCAATGAAAAAAACCGAAACAGAAAAATATCAAATACTTACCTATTTTTCTTTAACGGTTGTCTTCTTTACGTCATTGTATTATAGTGGTGCCTAGGTGATGGGTGATGCTTCACAATGGAAGTAAAAATAAATGTAGATTTACTAATACATTTAATCGAATCGAGACCAGTCCTGTGGGATAAAACCCTTGATATATACAAGGATAGAGTATTAACAAAAAGTGCTTGGCGGAAAATCTGTGAAGAACTAAACCCAGCGTTCAGTAACATGAAACACGAAACAAAAAAACCTATTTAGTAAGTAACAACATTCTTTATTTTTCAATACACTAGCAACTTTATTATTTCATTATTTACATAAACAATTTTTGCAAGGGGTAAAATATAAGAATATAAAAAATAAGTATGCTAAATGATAGTACCTACTATACACTGAGACATCAACAATAAAGACATAAAAAATACATAGTTAGGTACATATACAAAAAAAATACATAGGTACATACCTACTATACATTATATAATAAAATACATATATAATAACTGTGTGACAAAAACTCGATGTACAAGCGGGAAACCAGTGAATCTACATCATATTTGGAGTCGATTTTGTAGAATAATTTTCTTTTATATGACCCATAGTTTTCGAGAAAATTGATTAAGAAGTTGATTTTTTTTTGATAA
>JAGVSP010005845.1:0-15213 GCA_022494985.1 Micrasema minimum
TCAACACGACTCGATTCATATTTTCAAGCACAAGCCGCTTAGGTTTTATTAAAAATCGTATTTACAAATTGAAATACGTGCAAATATCATAAGATTGCATAGATTTCTTTTTTTTTTTTTAATAAAAAATTTAAGCTATGTGTATTTCAATTATCATAACAAAAAGTTATTATATAAGTGCCTTTTTACAGACTTTGCCGTTTTCTGAAAATGAAGCTGTACAGTTTTCTTAACAAGAGGCTGTACAGTTTTATAACGTGCGCTTTAGATATCGACCAGTTGCTCGATCACAGATCAGTACCGACTCGGTAATAAGCGACGTGATAACGATTTCTTACCCATGGATGTTTAACGTTTTCGCGATCACAATGGAACACGCGTTAAAAGTTATCGATCGGGATTATTAAACGAGCGCATACTAGTCGCGAGCCATTTCCCGAGATATATCTTATTCGCACAAATCTTCATTCAATCTTTATTATAATTTAGCCGGTTTTTTGGCAAGCCAAATATTGAGAAAAGCAGTCGAAATAAATAAAAAATCAGCCAAGCGCGATGATTTGACGTTTGACGTAAGGCCGCGTTATAGCGTGCATCGGCCCCGCTCGGCTCAGATCGGCTATGTTCGGCTATCGATACCACGGTATCGAACGAATGTCACTGTGATCGCTCAAATCGTTAGCAATAGCACGTGAATAGCACGCTTTTAACTACGTCGATAGTTATCTGTGCTTGAGCTATAGTTGATGTATTACAACATTCCCCATTCCGCCCATCATCTGGTATTCATATATTATGACAAATTTTTAAAACTTGTATTGAACTCGCGTTCGTAATATCACATTACAAGTGATTTTCTTTCTGGTGACATTTGTTGAGAAGATTGTTAAGCAAGGCTCAACCGAACTTAATTATTTACTACAAGACGCCTGAAGATGTCTCTCCAATTTTTTATTTGCTTTATATTTTAACCAGGAAATCTTTTTAACAACATTTTGAATGTGTACAAATACTTGTAGACAAATTACTGGATTATACCCATGCTGGGCTGATATCAAATATTATTGGTATCCCAACAGAGACAGAGGAACTCTAGAAACGAATGTGGAGATTGATTGCTAAAAAATGCTTAACAATCTTCTCAACTTAAGTAATTGTTTTATGCTACTTTAAAGCCTAAATCAGAAAAACACATGGGACTTAGCGTGTCTTTTGACAGACTTTGCAGTTTTCTTAAAAAGAGGTAGTACAGTTTTCTGTTCTGTATAACGAGCGCTTTAGATATCGACCAGAAACCTGTTCGTGTCTTCTTATTATTTTATAAAATTCACAAAAAATCATTCAATAATTCAATTTACCTGCATTTAAGGATGCATCACGATGCAGGATGCATCTGCCAAGCGGTTGGTTATTTAGCCTCGCAATATTCCCTGAAATTCCGAACAAGAAGTAGTACCTAAATACAGGGTGTAACAAAACTCGTAGTACAACACGAAAACTGGTGAATCTACATCGTATTTGGTGATTTTTGAATCTGAGCATCAAAAAAATTTTTTTTTAATTCTCAAAAAGTTTTCATTAGTACCGCAGATTAAGTAAAATTACACAAATTCTTATTGAAATGCCGTTTTTTATTTGTGGATAGTATTAATTTGACTAGATTCATGATTCTCGTAGCATAGTGGTAGCGCATTAGGCTACCCTGCCTGAGGTCGCGGGTTCGATTCCCGTAGGGGGTCAACATGAAATGTTTATTTACACGAGACTTTCATATTAATATTTCATGTGTGATACCTTGGACTGGTACTGAAGCGTAAGACTGATCATCTTGCCTTCGTGTAGTAAAACGATCAAGACACACTGCACTTGGTGTACGGATGCAGTGCCCTATGCACCATTGGGTGCGGATAAGGGAAAGTAGTCGTAGATTCATGATATTTGATAAAAAAATAGCCAAATAATAGTCAAATAACACATAAAAAAAAAATGTTTATTTTATATTAAATCTAACTTGGACTGGTACTGAACGTACAACTGATCATCTCGCCATGCAGTGCCCCACCATTGGGTAGGGAATAAGGGAAAGGGGTAACTAACTAACTAACCATCACGCCATTTCCCCGAAGGGGTAGATGCAGAGAGGATAGAACGCCACACCACTCGGTCCTGGCATACTTCTCTTGCTTCCTCCACATTCATACATCTTCTCATGCACTCACGTCGATTATTCCGACTTCTTACATGCCCACTTGTTTTACTTGATCATGCCATGTCTTTCTCGGCCTTCCTCGACTTCTGCATCCAGGCACAGTCACATCATATATTTTTTTAGCCGTTCTTTCATCATCCGTTCGCTCTACATGACCGAACCAACGTAAGAGACCTTTCTTAATTTTGTCGATAATGCTTATCTCAGCCTTGCACTCTGCTCTAATTTCAACATCGACTCCAAATATGATGTAGATGCACTGGCTTCCCGCTTGTACATCGAGTTTTGTTAGACCGTGTATAACGAGGATGTGAATCCTTGGTAGGTTGGTTGTGTGACCATGGAAACAATTCCGAGGGCTTTTGTCCGGTTTGAATGCACCTTGCTTTATACAAAAACGGCAATCATGATTTAATTATGACTCAATAAATTGGGTTCTTCCCGATTTTTTATCTTTGATTTCAAAAAATTTATTGAAAAATTACAATATCAAGGAAATTTTTTAAACGAATTTTCCACGAATTGTCATATGAATTTTCTAGCGCGGTTTAAAATATCATTTTTTCAAATCGCTCGCAAAATCCTCCATTTGACGCGCATGCGGTGTGACGTCACAGCAATATAGGCGCTCACTACGGAATGAATTTCACGCCTTTCACGGTGGACGGGGGAATGACGTCATTAGCCAATAACGGGCGTTTAAAAATCATTCGTATTTTCGTGTTTTTAAAACATAAATTCTATAAATGAAAACAAAATTTTTGATCATTGTGTTTTATATCGTTGGAAATGTAAAAATATACTTTAAATATTTATAACGTTTTCAAGGATATTCATGCTATCGTGAAGGACCCTATTATTGAATGAATTTACTTTATAATAGTTTATTTTCAATGTCGCAGTATTATTCGATTTGAGGGCCGACTGACCACTTCGTTTCACCGTAGAAACTTAATCTCCGAATTTCTCTCTGGAACTCGACACTTGCCATCAGAAGCGTATATGTATCACATTATTTTAGATTTTCAGGAGATAAGCGCATTTTATAAGAGACTGAAAACATTGTGGAATATTGAATGGTGGCGCGAAGTTTGGCTGACCTGACAGTTAATGTTTTATAATATGTAAACGTAAGACTATGTATGATAGGTGTACAAATGTCCAAATTAGAGCAGAGTGCAAGGCTGAGATAAGCATTATCGACAAAATTAAACCTTTTGCGATGGTTTGGTCGAATGAGTGATTAAAGAACGGCTAAAAGAATTTTTAAATGCAAGTGTACCTGGATGTAGAAGCCGCGGAAGACCGAGAAAGACAACCTGGCATGACCAAGTACGTCAAGTACTTGAAAGTGGTCATGTGAAAAGTCGGAATAATAGGCGTATGTGCATGAGAAAAATGTATGAATGCAAAGGAAGCAAAGGAAGTCTTTCAGGACAGGGTGTATGGCGTTCTATCCTCTCTGCCTAATGGGGTGATGGTTAGGGTATCAAATGGTTGGTATACAGGGTGTAACAAAACTCGATGTACAAGCGGGAAGCCAGTGAATCTACATCATATTTGGAGAGTCGATTTTGTAGAATAATTTTTTTTTATTTGACCCTTAGTTTTCGAGAAAATTGAGTATGAAGTAGATTTTTTTTCGTTTTTTTTTTTGCAAATTGTTATCAAATATCATGTATTTAGTCAAATTAATACTATCCATAAAGAAAACAAAATTAATTAACGCGTTTTAATAAGAATTTGAGCAATTTGACTTATGCCCACTTTATATGAGACAGTTTCTTGTTCAGAAAACTACACAGTTTCTTGTTCAGAAAACTGTGCAGTCTGTCAAACTTCTGTCAAAAGACACGCTAAATATGTGTATTTTTTAAAACGCGATTGTAAGTTATTATCGTATGTTTGCTCTCAGGAAATTGTATATTTAGCTAATAATGTAGATATGTTTATTGTTTTTTTTACGTATTTAAAAGCATACAATAAACCAATGTCTATTTAAACGTTTACATAAAAAACATTGACTGTCATGTCAGCTTAAATCTGACACTAGCACACAGTTTTTCATGCAGTTTTTACCTTTATACGGGACCGTTTCCAGACTGCACAGAAAACTGTGTAGTAAATTGCGCCATATAAAGATAGATAATTTGCCATACTTTTACATACGAATTTTTCAAGCTCAGATTAAAAAGTCATATAACACAATCGTCTCCAAATACGATGTAGATTCACCATTTTTCCGCTTGTACATCAAGTTTTGTTACACCCTGCAGGATCTGTGTCCTAGGACCCTGTGCTGGACAGAAAGTCGTATGCGACACCTCGAAATGGCGAGTGTTCTGCCCTACAAAACGACTCGTCATTCCGAAGTGTCGCTTGCCACTTTCGGTCCAGCACTGCCCCCTGGTAAGGATTATGGGAAGGTCGCGGCCGCTTGTGCTCGAGTAAGGTAAAGAGATAAACAGGTAACTGTTATGGGCCCTGTAAGTACCTGCCTACTTGTAAACTGGTTTGGGTTCGAGACCGCGTTTCTCTAGGTCAGTATTATAAATACATAATAAGGCAGTTTCATTATCAACTCATTTATTTTTATTCATGTTAAGTAGTTATTAAAAATACCCGCCTCATAGAGTTGGCCCCCGCCAACATGAAATATTTATTTATATGCCATTTTCATATTAATATTTAATGTGTGATACCTGAATAAACGCTAAATTCAAAATCAGAGCCCCCAAAAACCATTAAAACGATACCCATCTTCATTTTGTGAAAAAAAGGGACGACCGCCATCTTGGAATGAAAAAAAAACGCTGGGTTCGAAATCAGGCCCCCGAAAACCCTTAAAACGATACCCAACATTTTATGAAAAAAAGTTGCGTCCGCCATCTTGGATTTAAAAATAAACGCTAAATTCGAAATCAGGATCGTTAAAAACCCTTAAAACGATACCCAACTTTATTTCATGAAAAAAGGGTGCGCCCGCCATTTTGGAATTTAAAAAAATCCATATGCTTTATTTCTTAGCAGGTTTCTGAAGTGTAACACTGATCATCTTACCGTCATGTAATAAAGTGATCAAGATACACTGCACTCGATGGGCCGATGCACCATTCGGTGCGGATAAGGGAAAGTAGTCGTAGTTTAGCAGTTATTAAATACTAATGAACTAATTATGTTTTAATTTGTTTCAGGTAAGAATTATTTTACGCATTTTCTACCAACCCTGCAAGAACACGAAGATAATCCAATTGTAAGTTTTTACAATAAATTTCATTCAAATCATCAAATTATCATTCTATACCACTCCACCACGCATAATATGTAATATTAATGTTAAAGACAACATGTTCTTAATTAAATTAATAAAATTTTTTGGTTTAATAAAATGTATTATTGTCATATAAAATTAATTGAAACTAAAGGATTTAAAATGAAAAGAAAGTAAAGTAGTATTATGATAATTTATGGAACAACTTAAACGCAATGAAATGAGTGGAAATCAATGTTAATTAAGTAATACTACAGCTCACTAAAACATTTAAATGGAAATGAATGGGAATTAATGGAAATGAATGGAAAATTCATGGCAATAATTGGTTATCAATGGATGTTATGGAAATGAATATAGAATGAATGGAAAATAAAAAAAAATGAATGGAAATGAATAGAAATGGATGGAAATGAATAGGAATGAATGGGAATGAATGGAATAGAATGTGAATGAATGAAAATGAATGGAAATTAATGGAAATAAATGGAAATTAATGGCATAGAATGTGAATGAATGAAAATGAATGAATGGAAATGAATGGAAATGAATGGAATGAATGGAAATGAATGGAAAAAATGGAAATGAATGGAAATGAATGGAAATGAAAAATGAATGGAAATGAATGGAAATGAATGGAAATGAATGGAAATGAATGGAAATGAATGGAAATGAATGGAATTGAATGGAAATGAATGGAAATGAATAAAAAGTGAATAGAAATGAAAAGAAATTAAAATGAAGGGAAACGCATGACCATAAATGGGAACGAATGAAAATGCATAGATTTAATGTAAATTAAGGGAGTGAATGGACATAAATTGAATGAATGGAAATTAAGAAAAATGCATGGAAATTATGAAATACGGAATTTGGAGTTGATAAATTTGTGTGAATATAGAAATATGGTGAAAAATGAAGTTCCCGAACAGATAAGATAATATCATTGTGTACATAGCTAGTGGGTGGTGATTACATCATGCATCACTACAAATCACAACTGTACTCAACATTTACAGTGGGTCCAAATCTAATTAGCGATTCCTCCGAGGTCCAAATGCTGCTAATGAAATAAACAAAATTGTTAAAGGGATAATTCCAAGATATTTGTAAAACAAATTAAAAAAACAATGACTTTTTTCATAAATATGCAACAAGAGGTTCAAAAAATATTTAAAAAAATACTTTAACTTATTCTCAATAGTCAATAGATGTCAGTAATTCGAAAATCTGTCGAAATAACAACTCGCAAGCGGATAGTTCTTTACACCTAAGATATATACAAGTTTCAAAAATTTGTCATACATGGTTGTCAGATGTCAGATGACAGGCGGAATGGGGAATGTTGTAATTACGTCAAGTAATCACGTAAGTGATTTGCCAATGACAGGTCATAAGCCCTGTAAACGCCTAGATAACCCACATTCGTTTCCAGAGCTTCTCTGTCTCTGTTGAGATATCAATAATACCAAAAAATATCAGATTAGAAAAGAAAAGAAAAACTATGTCACAGAATTGTCTAATGTCAGGGCATCAAAATGTATGAGGAGATGCGAGATGAATTCAAAAATGAACAATATTTAAAGTTATTTAGGGCTAAGTGTAAAAAATATATATGTGAGAAATATTAGTGTAGATAAATGGCCAAATTGAATTACTCATAATGACAGGATAAGAATAGTTGGGAGAAAAAAAAAATAAGTGTGAAGTAAAATATATTAGTATATGTAAAAAATTGAGTCTTTTTTCATTCCAGCACAACACTATCAATTTTTTCAACAAGCTAAACCGCGATTTTAAGATTGTCAGACTGACAATGTCAAATACATTCGTTGACCAAAGGTGCATGGGGCACTGCATTGAAACACCAAGTGCAGTAGTGAATCTTGATAATTTGTAGCAGGAGGATAGAACTCCACACCACTTTGTCCTGGCATAATTTCCTTGCTTCCTTCACCACACATCTTTTTATGCACGCACGTCGATTATTCCGACTTTTCACATGACCACTATCAAGTACTTGACGTACTTGGTCACGCCATGTCTTCCTCGGCCCTCCTCGACTTTTACAACCAGACACACTCGCATCGTAAATCATTTTAGCCGTTCTTTCATCACCCATTCGCTCCACATGACCGAACCATCGCAAAAGACCTTTCTTAATTTTGTCGATAATGCTTATCTCAGCCTTGCTAGACAGCGAAATTATCAGTTATTAACATAAAGTTATATAATATTAATTATTGAATTTTTTAAAATAGATATTAGGGTGTATTCACCATAACATTAATAGATAAAGATCTAGGTATTAAAATCTATAAACATCCATATACAGGATGTCACAAAACTCTAGGTACAACCCGAAAACTGGTGAATCTACATAATAATTTGGAGTCTAATGTGTAATGTGACTTTTAATCTAGGTTGAAATAGCGTTGTTTTTATTAGCGACTGTGCCTGGATTTAGAAGTCGAGGAAGGCCGAGAAAGACATGGCATGATCAAGTAAAACAAGGGCCTGAAAGTGGGCACGTAAGAAGTCGGAATAATCGACGTGCGTGCACGAGGAGATGCATGAATGTGGAGGAAGCAAGGGAAGTGTGCCAGGACAGAGTGGTGCGGCGTTCTATCCTCTCTGCTTACCCATTCGGGGAAATGGCGTGATGGTTAGTTGGTTAGTTGAAATAATTTTTTTTTCTTCACATAAAAGCCTTCGTAAGTATCGCAGATTAAGTCAAATTGCGTGAATTCTTATTAAAATGCGGGTTTTTATTTATGAATGTATAATCTCACAAAATAAACAACTTCTTTATCAGATATTATTGATATGTCAACAGAGACAGAGAAACTCTGGAAACGAATGTGGGTTATCTAGGCGTTTATAAAAAAAATGTTTTTTTTTTGAATTGTTATAAAATATCACGTATTTAACTAATTAACTACTAACTAACCATCACGCCATTTCTCCGAAGGGTAGGCAGAGAGGATAGAACGCCACACCACTCTGTCCTGACATACTTCCTTTGCTTCCTCCACATTCATACATACATCTTCTCATGCACGCACGTCGATTATTCCCACTTCTTACATGCCCACTTTCAAGCGCTTGTTTTACTTGATCATGCCATGTCAGTCTCGGCCTTCCTCGACTTCTACATCCAGGCACAGTCGCATCATATATTTTTTTGCCGTTCTTTCATCATCCATTCGCTCTACATGACCGAACCAACGTAAAAGCCCTTTCTTAATTTTTGTCGATAATGCTTATCTCAGCCGCGCATTCTGCTCTAATTTCAACATTAGTGCACCTATCGTACATAGTTTTACGACACATTCGCCTGAGGGATCGCATTTCAACTGCATTCAATCTACTTTCATCCTAAAAAATAATAATTAATGATTAATAAAAAAATAATACACTAAAAAAAAAAACGTGTTTGTGAGAAGAAAAACTTTTTTTTTTTAAGCTCAGATTAAAAAGTCATATTACACCATCGTATGCAAATATGATGTAGATTCACTGGTTTCCCGCTTGTACATCGAGTTTTGTTACACCCAGTATTTGTTTAAGATAACACTTTAGTACTGATTACTGATTGATAGCGTTACTATTTACTTAGCAATGATTGATTTGGTTAGCTAAAAGTATTAAAGTATAATTTTTTTTTAAAAGGTGTGTTTATGCAGGTATACTACTTATCTCCCTTATCTGCACCCGATGATGCATAGGGCACGGCGTGTGTACACCAAAAATTTACTTAAATAGTAAACAAATTAACACAAAGGAGTTCTGGTACCAACCCTTATGTATGGTAGTGAAGCGTGGTGTTGGAAAAACAAGGATGAAAGTAGACTGAATGCTGTTGAAATGCGATCTATGTGTGGTAAGACTATGTATGATAGGTGTACAAATGTCCAAATTAGAGCAGAGTGCAAGGCTGAGATAAGCATTATCCACAAAATTACGGTGGTTTGGTCATGTGGAGCGAATGAGAGTGATGAAAGAACGGCTAAAAGAAGTTTAAATGCAAGTGCGCCTGGCTGTAGGAGCCGCGGAGGCCGAGAAAGACATGGCGTGATCAAGTACAGCAAGTGGACATGTGAAAAGTCGGAATAATCAACGTGCGTGCATGAGAAGATGTATGAATGTAGAGGAAGCGAAGGAAGTATGTCAGGACAGAGTGGTATGGCGTTCTATCCTCTCCGCCTACCCCTACGGAGAAATGGCGTGATGGTTAGTTAGTTAGTTGATATAAAAGTAAGTGACAAAAACAATTAAATCTCGAATTAAGGATTTCATTATGTTAGTAGTAGTAGTAAATTATTTCCTTGAAGGAATCACTAAAATATATACATTATAGAAACAAAACTCGTAGTACAAGTCTAAAACTGGTGAATCTACATCGTATTTGTAGACGAATGTGTAATATTACATTTGAATCTAGGTTGAATTTTTTTTTCTTCTCAAAAGTTTTCTTAGAAGATTTATGATATTTGATAAAAAATAGCCAAATAATAGTCAAATCAAAAAAAGTTCTTCTACAAAATCTAACTAACTAACTAACCATCACGCCATTTCCCCGAAGGGGCAGGCAGAGAGGATAGAACGCCACACCACTCTGTCCTGGCACACTTCTCTTGCTTCCTCCACATTCATGCATCTTCTCATGCACGCACGTCGATCATTCCGACTTCTTACATGCCCACTTTCAAGCACTTGTTTTACTTGATCATTTTCTTGTACCGCATATTAAGTAAAATTGCACGAATACTTATTTGAATTGGTTTTTTTTATGGATAGTATTAATTTGACTAAATACTTTATATTTGATCACAGTTTGCAAAAAAAAAAATAAACTTCGTACTTAATTTTCTCGAAAACTAAGGGCCAAATCCAAAAATTTTATTCTACGAAATCGACTCCAAATATTTATTAATTTAATTTGTACAAAATACTTTGCACTCCCAATTGAGTTACAAAACTCATTCTGGGACAGATATTAGAAAAAGAAAGACTAAATATTACAATACTTCAGATTACAGAGTTACCAATGCTAAATCTAAAAATACAATAATCACTAAAGGAACAATATAGAAAAATTATGGTTTCCCGCTTGTACGTCGAGTTTGGTTCCACCGTTTATAATTATTTCATTTCTCACACCAGTAGCTCAATCACAGATAACTATCGACGTAGTTAAAAGCGTGCTATTCACGTGCTAAAACGCTAACGATTTGAGCGATCACAGTGACATTCGTTCGATACCGTGGTTTTCGATAGCCGAACATAGCCGATCTGAGCCGAGCGGAGCCGAACTACGCTATATCGCGTCCGTCCGTCAAACGTCAAATCATCGCGCTTGTCGGATTTTTTATTATGTCGACTGCTTTTTTCAATATTTGGCTTGCCGAAAACCGGCTAAAATTATAATAAAGATTGAATGAAGATTTGTGCGAATAAGATATATCTCGGGAAATGGCTCGCGACTAGTATGCGCTCGTTTAATAATCCCGATCGATAACTTTTAACGCGTGTTCCATTGTGATCGCGAAAACGTTAAACATCCATGGGTAAGAAATCGTTATCACGTCGCTTATTACCGAGTCGGTAGTGATCTGTGATCGAGCAACAGCACCAAACAATGTGCGAGGTATTCTGCAAATAAGCCGCTAACTCAGTTTTCACCTACTAACCCACATTTTTGTAAGAAAGTGTTTGCTTCCTCATAGCGAACCGCGAATGCTAAAACTCATGTTATACCATTCAAACATTAAAACATAACAGTATCAAAGAATATTATTGATATCCCAACAGAGACAGAGAAACTCTGGAAACGAATGTGGGTTATCTAGGCGTTTACAGGGCTTATGACCTTCATTGGCTGGTTAAGTGCCACTCCTTGACGTACTACAACATTCCCCTTTCCGCCCATCATCTGATAACCATATGTGACAAATTTTGGAACTACTATATAATGAAATCGTCTTCGTCATTCCGCTTACAGAATTGTTCTAATCTGAGTGTCATCAGCTGTTGAGAAGATTGCTAAGCTTTTTTTTTTGCAAATCATCTTTTTATTAGATGGAAGGTAGGGTTTTTTTACTTTAGAAAAACGCCTGAAGATGTCTTCCAATTTTTTATTAATGCTTTTAAAATTTTTAACCAATAATTTTTTTAAACAACATTTTTTTAAATTTGGTAATGCACCTGGTAATACACCTACTGTGTAATCATTTAAAAATGTCGTTAAAATCCCTATGGTTGAAAAACAATAAATTTACTAAATAAATGGTGCATAGGGCACTGCAATGATGCACCGCGAAATGATGGCGATTCATGGTGTAGTTAGCACACTGAGCTACCATGGATTATGTTCGCGGATTCGATTCCCACAGCGGTCAATATGTCAACATAATATTTCAATGCGATTTTTCACTTTGGACTGGTTCTGGAGCGTAAGACTGATCGACTCTGCCTTTCCATTGAATGCAGTGCCCGATAAGCACCATTGAATTGCAGTTAGACTAGGGAATAGTAGCTAATAGTAGTAGTTATTTTTAAAAACATATTTATTATTTTATAATAAAAAATAGTTTTTTAGTAAAATAGTCCTTAAATGCTACGGTTGTTGACCGATTATCGACCTTGACACAAAAATTCAAATGTATCGACGACCCTTACAAAAGTTGCTTTTACTGGCTGATAAAATAAACACGTATTCACAAAAAAAATACTTATCATTTCATACACACGTCTATCAAGCGCCATGAGATGGAAAAAAAACTTTGTTACTAATTCAAACTACTGTATAAATAATTTTGTATGCGCTGCCCGTTCGACGGTGTAAAATCTTCCTGAGAAGCGTTCGGAGAAATATTGTTTTATTACTTCTGGTAATTTTAGGCAAATAGTAAAAATATACAAGTGATTGTATTGAAAATTAGGAAAATGGTACATGGTGTAGTTTCGTTGACGCTTTTTTAGTAATTACATTCTCTAGATGGGAAAATGACATGCGTTGATGATGTTGTAACGAGGTTCGTAATGATGGTGTTAAGTTCATGGGAGTAGAGTTATTATAATATTTTTTTATCCAAAGTAACAACTATCTAGATCCATCATGCTTGACGAGAGAGGATCAGAACGCCACAACCAACTCTGTCGTGACACTGTTTCTCTTGCTTCCGGGGGGGTCTACTTTGCATCACAGTCTTCTCGGATGGGCGGGACACGTGGCGATTATTCCTAAGTGTCACAGGGCGAGGGGGGGAGACACTATCAAGTTATTTGTTATTATTTGATTGTATATTAATTTACGATAATTTATATAGCGCCGGTTTCGTGTTATATATACCGTAAGGCCGCTTTTAATATTGAATTTAACGGCTCTGGAAATAAAATGGAACTGAAAAACCTCAATTTCTGAGTAGGAAATCCCATTATCTAAATTAAAAGAAAAATAAAAAAAAAATCAAAGAGATTTTGAGATCAGATAGGGTCTTAAGGGTTCGTTCCGAAACAGGTCACGTATCGGCACTCTCACACAGTTGCGCACTTCTGGTGGGAGAGCATCTCCAAGCGCACACAGGCCCACGCCGCTTCCGCAAAAAGCCGCCAGCGGGGGGGATCCTAATGGGTGTGCAGCTGAGTGACGATGTGTAGGTGTCGTAATCATAAGCCATCGGGACTGACTTCGAAGAGACTTAGAAATGCTAGACATACTCGCATCGTAAGTGGCAATGGCGTCCCAAATTGACCTAGCCGATAATTCGCCGCCCCTCAGTGTAGGTTCTCGTGCAGACCTCGCATGGGGGGATCAATTGTCCACCGTCCCGCAGTTGATGAGGCAAACTGCCGACGGATTGGGGGGCCGACGAGGTGAGACAATGGAGCGTCCAGACGCCGAGAACCGGAAGGAGCTGGTATACTTCGGAAGGGGCTTTTCCATACAAATTTGTTCTAGGAGAAGTAGTACGCTTCCGAGGGTAATTATCTTAACACGGGGGGGGGGGGTTGTGGGGGGGGGGGGGGGGGGGGGTAGGCTTCAATTGGGGATAAGACTATCGGGGGGGGTTGGGGGGGTGCTAATCCGTGCTAACGCTAACGATTTGAGCGATCACAAATGACATACCGTTCAATACCACGTCGCCGAGCCGAGCATTGACGATCTGAGCCGAGTGGAGCCGATGCACGCGATATCGCGCCGTACGTCTAAACGTCAAATCATCGCGCTTGTCGGATTTTTTTATTATGTCGACTGCTTTCTCAATATTTGGCTTGCCGAAAACCGGCTAAATGCAATACGGCACTCGAGAAAGATTGAATGAAGATATATGTGCGAATAAGATATATCTCGGGAAATGGCTCGCGACTAGTATGCGCTCGTTTAATAATCCCGATCGATAACTTTTAACGCGTGTTCCATTGTGATCGCAAAAACGTTAAACATCCATGGGTAAGAAATCGTTATCACGTCGCTTATTACCGAGTCGATAGTGATCTGTGATCGAGCAACATGGATGTTTAACGTTTTCGCGATCACAATGGAACATCCGTTAAAAGTTATCGATCGGGATTATTAATTACCGCTTTAAATATGGAAAATACGCCAAAACTGTAAGTAAAGTAAAATAATTTAGATATTATTGATATCTCAACAGAGACAGAGAAACTCTTGAATATCCCCTTGAAAACGCTATAAATATTTAAAGTTTATTTTTACAATTCCAACGATATAAAACACAATGATCAAAAATTTTGTTTTCATTTATAAATTAATGTTTTAAAAACACGAAATTACAAGTGACTTTTAACGCCCGTTATTAGCTAATGACGTCATACCCGTCCATTATAAAAGGCGGGAAATTCATTACGAAGTCAGCGCCCATATTGATGTGACGACACACTGCAGCCGCCCTAAATGGAGGATTTTGCGAGCGAAAAAATTCATGTGATTTCGTAAAATATATTTTTTTTAAATCCTTGTTATTGTAATTTTTCAATAAATTTTTTAAAATAAAAAATAGAAAATCGGGAAGAACCCAATTGTCATTGTTTCCATCAGCCATTGTTGGAAGCAGCTGGTAGAGCAGACAAGCATGGTGGCGCATGTCGGGTGTCGGGAGGTGTGCGTAGTATATGGTCCAGCCAGCCGAAACTCCTCGCCGGATGACGCTGGATGACGTCAGCGGTTGCTGCGTCCGTTAATTATAGAACACAGACGAACGGAAATAGACGGGGGAACTAGACAGAGATACGCAGACGTCTTGCGTAAATCACATTCCTTGTACTACAATACTAAATATATGATGGAACAAAACTCGGGGATACTTCACTTTACGAGGTAGAGCTGTCAAAATTACACAAAAGTTTTTACTCTCTAGATTATAGAGGTACAGCATAGAACCGGGCAAAGCTGTGATTGGTTGGATTTAAAAATCTTAACCTACTCTATACATTTCGCTTTTAAAAAGCTATTTGATTTTAAATTATTTGATTTCACCTTACCTATCATTAACCTACTGTATTTAATTTCATAACCTATTATCTATGGATTCACCAATGGACTAGTCCTCATAAAAGTTACCTCGTAAAGTGAAGTATTCCCCAAAACTCTATGTACAAGCGGGACACCAGTGAATCTACATCATATTTCGAGTCGATTTTGTTTAACAAAAATTTTTTGATTTGACCCTTAGTTTTCGAGAAAATTGAGTGCGAAGCGCCTTTCCGA
>JAGVSP010005848.1:0-21568 GCA_022494985.1 Micrasema minimum
TATCATGTTTTTTTTTTTAAATTAACAACCTCCACTCGAATGCAAGTGATTTTGAAATTGGTTTGCACAGAGAGAATTTCATAAAAATGTATTGAATTTTAAAAACCAGGCTTATCTAATTGTTGTTCTAAATCTTGCCAGGAAAAAATAAGGGAACTTTTGTAGGTGATGTTTTTTATGACCTTAGTGTATCAATGCAGTGATTTTTTTGTTTATTTATTTAATTAACATGTATATACGTTACTTTTTTTTAAATCTATGAATTACTTCACTGGGCAAGACCCGTGTTGAGGTATTCATTTACAATACTTTTTTTCCCGTAGGTAGTTTATTTCTACTAATACTAAATAATATCTATTTTGGTAGGATGACCATCTCAAGACACTTTTCTGGACCCATCTCAAGTGTTATATGCACATTATGCATAACCTGGTTATGATATTTATACTCGTACAATGAAGTACATATATATGTAATTGTAATGTAATTTTAAATCAGCAACTGCAATAATTATCTTCCTAGTGAATTTCGTTATTGATATAAAAACTAAAATAAAATTTATAGAATGTAGAGGTGTGCGTATGCATACTCGTATATATATTATAATAATAATTTAAAAAGAAAACAGTCATTTTCAGATAATCTCATTTAATAGACAAAAACTTTTCGATTTATTTTAAATAATACATTATTAATAGTCTGAAAACTTATAGCAAAGTAGCTTGATATCGTTGAAATTTCTGTTGGTCCATATTTTCAAGATGATTTGGCTGAAAAATTAAACATGCCATTAGAATAAATTAATAAATCATACTTAAACATTAGTTAAGCGCTGGGTAAAGCACGGTGGCGATTAAAAAAAATTTGAGTTATATTTTGAAGTTTATTTGCAGTAAGCAATAATTATAATGTACATACACAAACCTATAGGTACTAGGCTTGAAAAAATTGCGTTAATTTTACCAACACAATTAAATAAAGGTAACTCGCAGATACCTATTTGTAATCGCCCCGAACTTTATTTTTAGGATAGATTTATTTAGGTTACAATTTATTTAAAAACGCGATTCCATCAAAATTCTTCAGGACAGTAAAAGTTTGGTTTAATTTTTTTTTAAATAAATGTTTTAAATTCTTTTATTAACACCAACGTAATAAAATGTGGATAAAAAGTTATTCAAATAAAATAAGATCAACTACCCACTACAATAGCATAAAATGAAATAATTACATTTATTACTACTTATTAGAGTACCTACCTAATTATTTTTTAATTTTTAAAATTTTAATAACGGAAAGTTTATGGGCATACAATATTTTTTAATTGATAAAATTTACCTTTTGTGTGTCACTCATTATTTTCTACAATTTTTGTTGGGCACTCTTAAGCCATTTTTTAATTTCATCTTTGAATTTCGCATTTTCAAATAACGCCATATATTTGATTGAGGCAGTATTAATTAATTTAGCTGAAAAATAATTTTGGATCTGTGACATTAATGTTAGAAGAGAAAAAAAATATCGGACCGTTCTTTTCAATTTACACGGAAATTATATTATCTTTCCTTATTCCAACATTAAATTTCTAACCTTCCTCAGATCTGTATAAGATTTTTTAAAGCAAATATCGTTAAGATATTACGTTGATAATTACCTCATCAAATGCTAAGATTGTTTATTAACTGTGGGGTGTTGATGTTGATCCGATGGTCATTTGATCTGTACCATCAAATTAATGATGACCAAACTCAAATTCTATTTAATTCAGTGACAGTTAATTTGTTAAAATAATTTATTCATCATGAGCGGGTGGTGGCCCAGTGGGTAGCGTCGCGGTCTCTGAGTCCAGAGATCGTCGGTTCGAATCCCCACTTCGACACGACTCGATTCCTATTTTCAAGCACAAGCCGCTTAGGCTTTATTGAAAATAGTATTTACAAATTGAAATATATGCAAATATCATAAGATTGCATAGATTTCTTTTAATATAAAAAAAAAAAAAATCTCTCCAATAAGAATTATTTATCCAAAACATTTACATATTTATTCGTTATTACTGCAATTTTTCACAGTTTAATTGAGATATTCAGAAGTTCTCGGTGAATTTTCCATACAATAACTACTGTCCTGATGATTTTGTGGTTATATCGAAACCATAAAAATGAATTATTTTTTACAATATCTTCACTGGCAATATTGTAAAAGCAGAAAATAATTTTAAAAATAAGACAATTAAAAACATAGTCATGTGTTGTGGAATAAGTATCATAATGTCTACCTACAATAATAATATGAGTATTAGTATAATCGAAGAAATTAATGAATTTACCACATTACAAACGAAATTCTAGTAATCACATTTATGCGAGCGCACGTGTTAACCATCTTGACAGACACACATGAAAAAATATTTGGTTTTTATTTTTCAGGGCTAAACTGCTTTTACAATTTTTAAAATAAATAAATCAACACAAAATTAAGTTCTTTGTTAAGCTGATTACTGAAACATTTAAGCGATATGCTTTAAGCCTGTTTTGCGCATGCATTTAAAAAAAAAAAATATGTTTAAGGTATGTTTTTTTTATACTTACGGCAGTTTTCCGGCAAGATGCAATTTTTATTATCATCCCTTACATAACCCTTTTGGCAAAAACATCCCGTTACACACTCCTTAGTGCAAATAATTAGTTTATTTAAAGTCTGGCATGATCTGGGACATGCTGTACCACATTCTTGATATTCTTCATTTTCTCGACGACATTTTCGGTTTTCTGAAAAAAATTAAAGAATTGTATTGATTTAATACAGGATAATAATTATGTAAATTATACTATAAATTTTTTTTGAGGGTTAAACGCAAGTCATAATAATTATTAATTATTAAGATAAAAAAATATATAACTAGTTATCGTCACTGAACATATTGGGTTTATCGCCATTATATTACATGCACCCATATTCCGAAATACATAAGCATTAGCCTTTACAGTCACTTGAAAGGTTGGGTTTATTCAAAATTTGAAATTAACCTTTACCGTATATATCCAGAGGTCCATAATCATCTGGGTATCTAACGAATCTTTCTTCTCATAATATACGTTTGCCTTTTCAGTCACTAGACATGTTGGGTTTATGAGAATATTTATTTAAACCTTTGTTTACCGCAGGTTTCCAGTAGACAATCTTTGTCTGGATGTCTGACAAAAAGTTCCATTCACACACATCCCGGAATACATTCGCATTTACAGTCACTGGACAGGTTGGGTTTATCACACAATGTTCGTACCGCATGTAGTGTCCAGTAGCTCGATCACAGATCACTATCGACGCGGTAATAAGCGACGTGATAACGATTTCTTACCATGGATGTTTAACGTTTTCGCGATCACAATGGAAGACGCGTTAAAAGTTATCGATCGGGATTATTAAACGAGCGCATCAAGTCGCGAGCCATTTCCCGAGATATATCTTCTTCGCACATATCTTCTTTCAATCTTTCTCGGCGCCGGCGTTCGGCACGCAAAATATTGAGAAAAACAGTCGACATAATAAACAATCCGACACGCGCGTTGATTTTCTTGATTTGACGTTTGACGTTTAGCCGCGATATTTATTATCATCTATGGTGCTCGGCAACGCGAACGTGGTATGAACGTATGTTCATTGTGATCGGTCAAATGGTTAGCGTTAGCACGTGGTTAGCACGTTTTTAACTACGTCGATAGTTATCTGTGATTGAGCTCCAGGTGCCTATAATCTCCGTCGGGGTATCTTGCAAATCCTAACTTTCAATATACTTAACATTTGCTTAAACAGTCAGATTGGGTTTATCACGAGTATTAATTTTTTTATTTACCGCATGTCTCCAGGGGCCCACAATCTCCGTCGGGGTGTCTGACTAATCCTTTCTTGCATATACATCCCGGAACACATTCGCCTTTACAGTCACCGGACAGATTGGGTTTATCGCATGTATTTTGGCAACCATTGTTCTTACATTTGGAAAATACTTGGTTTTTGGGGCACTCTGAAAACACATTTGTTTGGTGAATAAACATCGATAAAACATTATTTGATATTTTCTATTCATGGTAATTATTCTGAATAAAGGTAATATTTTACAATTTTGTAAATAAAAGATGTGACTTTAATTGCTTAACTTGTATCTACATATTATTAGAATATCACCGAAATTGATGTGTGACGAAGAAATTGGCATGCTCATAGGATGAATGTGCGTAGGTACCTACTTGTAAATTAATGTTTACAGACTGTCTTATGAGTTCTTCTGAGGTGTAAATTTTGTTACTTATTTAAATATAACAATAATTTTAACATTCATTGATATCTTCTGTTTATATTTTTACAAATGCGTTTATTCTGATAGTCAAGTTATTATGTTTGTACTTACGACAAAGTCGTTCAGGAACACAGATGCCATCTTCATTCCTGAGGTATCCCTTGACACAGATACACCCCGGAAAGCAGCCGGGTACAATAAGGCAGTAGGAAAGCTTGTTTGGCTCTGAACAGGTATCCTGGCAGCCGTGGTTCTCGCATTCAGAAAACTCCTCGTTCTCTTTGCACTGGATAACTTTAGAACGAGATAATATAAGATTAAAAACAGAAATAGCCCACACAATGATACATACACATACATATAATATACATGGTGTAACAAAACTCGATGTACAAGCGGAAAACCAGTGAATTAACATAATATTTAGAGTCTATCTTGCAGAATAACAGTTTTTGATTTGACCCATAGTTTTCGAGAAAATACGAGGTTGATTTTTTTGCGTTCAATTTTTTGCAAATTGTTATCAAATATCATGTATTTAATCAAATTGATACTATCCATAAATAAAACAGAATTTCTAATTGAATTTGTTTAATTTTACTGCGGTAGGTACCTACTAATAATTTTTTTATGAGAAGAAAGAAAAAATTTTTTTCAAGCTCATATTCAAAAGCCGAGTTTCACATTTGACTCCAAATATGATATAGATTCACCAGTTTTCGAGTTGTACTACGTGTTTTGTTTCTCCATGTATAATTAATCCATATGTTAATTCTATTTTGGAAACTTTGAAAAGAAATGTAACTACTCTCCTTATTCACTCTCAATGGAGCATAGGGCACTGCATAAATACAACAAGTGCAGTGAATCTTGATCATTTCTTACATGAGGGTAAAATGCTCAGTCTTACGCTTCTGCGCCTTTGCAAGGAATTTATTTTTTGAAAAATCACATTCAATTTTTTTTTATTAGTCAGACTTTTCACATGAACACTTTCAAGTATCTGTTGTATTTGATCATGTCATGTCTTTCTCGCCCTTCCTCGCCTTCTACAACTAGACACACTCGCATCGTAAATACTTTTAGCCGTACTTTCATAATTCATTCGCTCCACATGACCGAACCATTGCAGAAGAACTTTTTAAATTTTGTTGTGAATACTTATCTCAGCCTTGCATTTTGCTCTAATTTCGGCATTACGCGGGAGTAAAAAATAATAAAAAAAAAAATAATATTTATATTTAGTCATCATCATCATCACTTTAGCCCGTCGAGGGCTACTGCTGGACATAGGCCTCCCCCTGCCGTCTCCACTCCTCCGATCCTGCGCCGCTTCCATCCACTGTCTTCCAGCAGACTTCCTGATGTCGTCCACCCATCTCATCGGTGGACGTCCTTGAGGCCTCTGGTTTCTCAGTCTGCACACCAGAACGCGTTTCGTCCATCTGTCGTCCGTCATTCTGGCTGTGACCGGCACATTTCCACTTCAACCAAGCAATTAGCTCCACCACGTCGCAGACCTTTGTCTGGCGTCGGATCCAATAGTTCCTTTTTCGGTCTCTTAATGTTATTTCAAGCATAATTCTCTCCATGCTCTCCTCTGTGCAACTTGCAACTTATGGGAGGATATATTTAGTAGTTATACATATAAACACAGTATTTTTGTAGTACCGTTAATACCCATTTGACCTAATATGCTAGTATTTTATCAATTTAACTTTTGACCCTCAAGTATTTTTATTGCTTTATTTCATAACTGAGAATTTTTGTGAATTCAGTATTTTCCAATTTATACCTACGAAGTACAGTGTCTCTATTGCGTTTAATAAATTTTATAAAAACACATACATAAAGTACCTTTACATATTTCGGAAGCGATCATCATCGTCGTTTTACATCCATTTCGCATGTAGAGCATATCGACGGTGGAAGAGAAAAAGTACTAAGCGAAATAATGCGTGCAAAGGAAAATGATACCAAGTGACTTTTCCTTTCCACCGTCGATTTAATGTGTTTTTCCTATTACTAAGGTAATTTGATTTAAAATAAAACAAAAATATTTTAGATGCATTTAAAAATACTGTGTTTATAACTACTAAACTTAAATAATTATCGTTGAAAGCTTGTTGAAAAAAAACTGTGAAAATTTGACAATTTAGAAATCTAACTTATTTGTAATTCCTACAACCCGCTTCCAAACGTAAAAATATTTCATACAAAAAACATCTTAAATTTTTCATACATTCATCCCTGACAAACAACAGATCTGACCATGTGACACAAACAAACACACTACTCAAAATTGACAATAACAAAATTGAAATCAACTATTACTCCTATTTTCCATAGGGCTCTTTATTCACATAGAGAATGACTCAATCAGTAACTTATCCAACCAAACCTAAACGTATCGGATAAAGACATTTTTTTTTCAAACTGTGTCAATCACACCCGAAATCTTTTGTACCTAAATCCAATATCATTGGTTTTTGTTTACACCAGTATTTTTTTTGAACAGCATGACATCTATGAAATAATTTCAAAACATGAAGTAAAAACTTACATTGCTTCATGCAGAGGCGATCCGGGACCAGATAAACCAAGGCACCAACAATAATTATTACTGTCTTCATTGTGAGAGAAATATGTTTGTATTATTTGAATAATATTTGTGAATTATTCAATGTTTGTTATTCACTAACCGGTCGTGATAACGTTGTCTATATACTTATTATTAACACAGAACTGACGTCAACCTTCGCTTATAATGAAGACATTTTTTTCTAAAAATCATGACTAACAATGCATTGAATCGTGACCATAATAAAAATGTAGCTATTTTTATTACTGTACTCATTAGATACGAATAATGTTTATCTTTATAGTAATTGGTATATTTTCTACGACATTTTAATACCTCAGAAGTTAAGATGGCTTTGACATGAAATCACGTAAAAAGATAGGTATCTTTCCATAACAAATATCTTCTAAAAGACAACATAGAAGAGTTTAAAATGACCTGGATTCTAGACTCTATCTGCTATAAGTAAAATAAGTATTTTATTAGTATCGCGTTTTTATTAAAATTGTTTGAATTTAATTTGTACGTGAGTGAAGCTGAAATTCCAACCGTCCATGCGCTTTGTAGCTGCAAGATGAATTGGGGTTCAGTACTTCACCTACGTATAGATTTAGTATCATTTCTTAGATAACCGTTGTCTCAGATCCTTTATTCATAAATTGGGAATGGAATTAAATAAGAATATCGAATGTACAGCGCCCTTGAGGTGATTTCTCACAAAAATGGCGCTTAATAAATTATCCATAATAATAACAATAAATAAGCATTTTTTTTAAATTCAATGTTATTGATATCCCAACAGAGACAGAGAAACTCTGGAAACCAAAATGGATGATCGAATTTTGTAATACGTCAAGTGGCCACTTAACCCAGCCAATGACAGGTCATAATCCATGTAAACGGCTAGATAATCCACCCCTACATAATTTCCAGAGTTTCTCTGTTTCAGTTGGGATGTCAATAATATTTTATATTAGCCCAGCATGGGTATAATCCAGTAATTTGTTTACAAGTATTTGTACACAATAAAAAATATTTGTTAAAATTTTATATATGGCTCAGTCGCGTCAAGCGAACGAATGCCAAAAGAACTGCTAAAAAAATATTATGCAAGTGTGCCTGGATCCAGAATTTGAAGAAGGCCGAAAAAGACCATGATCAAGTACATCAAGTATACCTGAAAGAGATGTAAAAAGTTGGAAAAAAAACTCTAATCGCATGAAATTAACAAGAACCTACGATGAATCATGAATCATGAATAGAAAATAAATATAAACTTACTCCAGTTTTTCACTTATTTAATCTCCTCTTGAACACTTCGTTTTGCTATAAACGAGAAAGGACACTCAATTTTGAGCAAAATACCTTGTAAATATCATGATCTCACCAGGATATAAATCCGCAACTTCCGCTGTATGAAGCCAGCGACTAGTCATAACACGACTTTCACTGCTTTATTATCACTATAACTTAAATACATATGTCCTAAAAAAAATATGCGATTTCTCTTAGTGATTTCGACAGAACACAGTCTAACTCATCTTCAAGACCAATTAATAATCACCGAGATAAATAAATTATTCTACGTTGGCGACAGTAATAATTTATTCATGTGACGTATAGATACTCACTTATCTAAAAATGAAAATATTATAATATAGTCAGTTGTAACATGTTTGTTCTGTCACAACGCAACGTGAAAATGTACTGTAAAATGAGGTAAATAGAGGTAGTGGGGTGAATATTAACAAAACTATTTTTAAATCTCCATTAAAAAAAAAAATATTCTAATTTATCGGTTGATTGTATGTGCTTGTAATTGAAATTAAGTATATTTCTATTATAAACTACCTGTGAAAACCTTTAATTGGTCTACTCTGTTTACCTTTAATGTTATTATAATTATAAATTTACTGTTGGTTTTCCTGTAAATAAATAAAATAGAATATTTAACAAATATTTCCAACTCGAATGAGAAAAAGAAGTACCTATAAGTAGTCAACATCAACGGTCAAAGCCTTCCTTATTAGAATATTAAGGATTATGCTACTGACGAGATTTTAATAACATAATCGAGAAATCGTCAAAAAAACATAAAATTTCCCGTTGTGGAAATTTAAACGTGCACTGTGCGACGAAAGTCGAATACAACATAAAATTCACAAGCATGTTCAAGTATACGCTTCCAGTTGCTCGATCACAGATCACTATCGACTCGGTAATAAGCGAGGTGATAACGATTTCTTACCTATGGATGTTTAACGTTTTCGCGATCACAATGGAACACGCGTTAAAAGTTATTGATCGGGATTATTAAACGAGCGCTTCTAGTCGCGAGCCATTTCCCGAGATATATCTTATTCGCACATATCTTCATTCAATCTTTCTCGAATGCCGTATTTCATTTAGCCGGTTTTCGGCAAGCCAAATATTGAGAAAAGCAGTCGACATAATAAACAATCCGACAAGCGCGTTTGACATTCGGCCGCGATATCGCGTGCCGAACATCTCCGAACGTTGCTTCGGCAATGCTCGGCTCGGCGAACGTGGTATGGAACGTATGCTCATTGCGATCGGTCAAAGCATTAGCGTTAGCACGTGGTTAGCACGTTTTTAACTACGTCGATAGTTATCTGTTATTGAGCAACAGAGTTAGTTGTGAACACTAGTCTAAGGTTTAGAGGGCAAATACAATATATCGTAAGAAGCAATAATACGCCCCCCCCGTTTCTGTTGGTTGGGTTGTCCTCACCACGAATAATGTATATGACAAATTAATGACACGCCACAAACGTAACGCAAAAAGGTGCCGCAAGGATGCGGCGTTGATGAATGGTCCCCATGATTAATGAGAATCGTGGATTAATTAAAATAAAGCCATGATTGATCACCTCTTGTGGTTAAATGCGGTTTTTAAATGTCCCGCGTTTATGATCTTCACCTGACGGAATTGTTTTCCTGGTGATAGCCATTGTAATTAGCTGTAAATATTTAGGAGCAATTTTATGTACTAAAAAAACCTAGTAATTATTCGAAATTTATGTTGGAAGCACTCACTTTGTAGTTATTCATTATAACTATTTAAATGAAAACACTTTGTTTTTAACTACTTTTTTTATTTTATTATTAAAACTCTCGACCGGTTTCGAAACAACACGTGTCTCTTTGTCAAGGGTACAAGAATGAATGTACAAGGTACGTTACAAGGTAAGAATGTTCATTCTTGTACAAGGTACAAGAATGAAGGGTACAAGAATCAAGGGTACAAGAATGAATGTACCCTTCATTCTTGTACCCTTGACAAAGAGACACGTGTTGTTTTCGAAACCGGTCGGGAGTTTTAATAATGAAATAAAAAAAGTAGTTAAAAACAAAGTGTTTTCATTTAAATAATTCATTAAAATGGAAGATGGTGGTAGTTATAAATGTTATTTATTTATTGCAAATCGAATACAATTTTCACAATAAAATTTCTTCGGCACATTATTTCAAATTCCTTTAAACTTTTATTCATCCAGCATCCCTTATCATATAAAGGGTGGTGCAAAGGTAGTACTAACACCAGTGCAGTGTATTTGGATAATGTGATCCTTTAAACAAAAATTAAATAGGTGGGCGTTTCATACAAATTTTCTAAAACTATTCGCTTCCTAGGGTTAATTTCATAACACCGCTTATTATCAAATTCCACCGTCTAAAGACTCCAGCACTTAGGCCAATACACGAAACGTGTGACGTAGATGTCAAACGATGACGTAAATGCATTGATGACGTAGTGAGTGACAGTGTGGGTAACTAGACACCTCAAACACGGTAGTATTTTTCAAGTATGGAATGTCACTTCTCTGAAATTCTTGTTCGAAGATGTGATCAAATACGGTGGTAAGGTGGTAAAATAAACATAATAAACTAAGATTTGAAAAATTATTTTATTATCTTCTCACACTGTTATATTACCTACATTATTATGATCTTGTCAGGAATTGAATGTACAGATTTGATTGTGAATATCAGTTATTTTCGGTCAAAAGCAAAAACCATTAGACACCAGAATTTGAGAAATTTGCAAAAAAAAATTTGTTTTGTTTTTTATTTAATATTTATTTATTTAATACATTATCGAATCAAAATTACAAAGCTTAAAATCACAATAATTATACATTATAACCATAACGCTATACCTCACCAATAAAAAAGACAAGCTCTTGTGCTTGGTGAGGGAGGTTACGCTAAAATATACATAATATAAGTAGTAATCATAGTAAGGTAAATTAAAAAAATAATTCTAATTAAGGTACTAGATATGCAAAATAAACAATTAAGTAAGCAAAAAATAATGATTATAGTTGTTTGAAATAAATGTGTTTTTTTAGTTTAAATTTAAAAATTTTAAAGTCATTAATATTTTTTAGTTCATTGGGCAATTCATTAAAATACATGATTCCCTTATATAAGAAACTATTTTCGAAATATTTTGTATCAAATTTTGGAATTTTAATATTATTTTTAAATAGCCACACATTTTACGAATTTCGCTGTAGGTACCCTTATATTTTAATCCGCAAAAAGCGTTAAAACATTTTTTCGCTGACTGAATTAATCTGCCCTCCAACTTCGTGACGTTTTTACTGTTTGACAGTTCCACCGTCAAAAGTTTTACATTCGGCCATTCTATTGGTCTGCTGGGATACGTTTATTTTCCTTTATTCCCGCCAAAACACGCTTTTCCCGCGGAAATTGACTATTGTCCGAATCGTGGGGGCCGTGTTATGGTAGGGAAAGTTTATTGTATCATAATATCATATCTTGAATAACTCATACCGGTAAAGCACTTTACACAATCAGATAGGAAGGTTCTATTGGGTATAGGAGGATATAGGAAACAAATTTCTATTTCTTTTGAAGTGGAAATAAATAAAATAAAAACATGATAGGCGCTTATATTCTATACTATTCTGGTTATTCGTAACCTACGGTACATAAGGCTCTGCATTAATACACCGAGTGCTATTTATCTTGATCATTTGTTACACGAAGGCAAGCTTATCAGTCTTACGTTTCAGAGCCAGTCTTCTTGGACTGGCCATGGTGATCACAATATCATGGTAAAACATATTTGATACATATTTCACATTTTATACGTATGTTATACCTACTTATGATATACAAAATATGATCTGATCATATACATATTTATGTTATTAAATAAAAAATCGTTACTTGGATATCAAACATACATAATATTATTATAACTATTTCCTACAAAACTGTTTCTTATATCTTTGATACTGCACTCGAATTTCTTGTAAGCCATGACTAATCTAATGAACTAGCTTCATATTATTTTTGGTAGACTTGCATCTTGTATCGTTCTTTCATGCAAAAGCGGAAACTTGCTACTATGGTGTGTTAAAATTTTTATTCGGGTGCGTTTTTTTCATTATTTTAAAACGTTGCTAGATTGCAATAATCAACTTAACCATTTCTCAGAAAAATATTTAAAACAGTAGGTACCTATGTATGTATGTAGTTTTGAAAAAATTACCATAACATTATAGGACCATCAAATAGATACTAACACCAACATTAGCAGACTTGTGAGTTTTGAGAATAGGTGTCTTAGAAGAATTTTAGGTGTGCGGTGGTTTGACTTTGTAAAGGAACAACACAGAGGAGAGTCAACGGACACAGCAAACCCTTGGTATCTACTGTCACCGACCGGCGAAGGCGTTTCGGCTGCTAGGCCATATTATACGGATTATGCCTCCCGAGAGGCCTTAACCATGCTTGCCTATTTTTTACAAGGCATCAGGTTCTCGTACCTGGTCGTACCACTGTTGACAATTCGTCGGCAGTTTGCGTCAGAGCTGCGGGACGTGAACTTGACTTGGGAGGATGCAACAGGGAGCTGGCGGCCGCTCGCTTTGGGCCTGGAGGCAGTTTGTGGATTCCATATGCTCCACATAGGGAGCGGATATGGTATGAAGAACACACCATTGTCAAAAAACAGACAATAACAGGGAAAAAAACAATTGTTAAAAAAAAAAACTTTTAACTAGGTATTTTATTTCATTTTATTTCCTTTTCCAATATTAAAAATTAGATTAAACGCTTTGTTCCACCAATCATTGAACCAGAACTATTATTATTTAGATCATCTAAGCGTTCACAGGGCTTATGACCTGTCGCCGGCTGGGTTAAGTGTCAATTTGATGTATATGCGTATTACAACATTCCCCATTTCGCTATCATCTGATAATAATCATTAGGGTGTTTCAAATTTCCAAAAGTTTGAATTTCAAATGACAGTTTGCTCTTGCCCCTGCGTCCAAGTGATGCAAACGTTAACTGTCTCGAGTTTTAGGGACGATCGGACAACATTTAGAGGTTGCACACTTTGAACATGAACAGTTTTTAAACTTGTTTTGCGTATTTCTAATTTTGAGTTATATCGGAAACACTAAGTTCTAATGGACTTTGTTTCTTTGTGTTCAGGTAATTAATATATAAAATGTCAACTAAAAGAGGAATTTGGCTGTTAGAAAAAGTGCCTAGTAGACAGTTTTTAGGAGCTCGGCTTCTCCTTCAAAGGAACAAGTACTTCTTAGTATTCATTCACCATCATAAGGAACTGAACGAAACACTTTCTGAAGCAGCTAAATCCACCAGTACTAAACTTCAAGTAGTTTTGGAAGAAAGCAAATATACCTGTTAAAACTGAAGAAAACATTCGTATTAGCATAAAGAAACTGTACAAAGAATATTAATTCACACACTGTTATGGTTAGCTTGCCGTCACCACACCCATGAACTTATATTGAAAGGAGTGTTTGAGGAGTGTTATCGCACGCCTTCAAGTGGTCCTGGACGTGCAGATTTTCAAAAAGTTCCAAAGTCAATGGAATCACTTGATATGATGATACACAACAATATGGGATGAGAAGAGTTCCTTAGAAGGCCCTCTAGAAGAACAAAGACAGAAGATGATAATGTTACATAGAAAAGGTCCTGAAAACGGGCCGTCATCCTAGAGAAGACTACAAGGAATTGTTAGAGTTATCACTTCTCTACTTAGGGGGTTGGTGTAAAAAAGAGTTCAGTTTTAGAATCCCAGGAGCTTTGCACCAAGCAAGGCGGATGGTCAAAAATGAATGTATGCACTTAAAAATTGCCCTCTTCACTAAACAGTTGAAATTTTCCTCAACGAGAATTAAACGGAATGACAAGAGTCGCACACTTTGTTAGCCTTATATATGTACGCTTTTGGCATGAGGCGATTGTAAGTAGGTAATGCTCCAAAGAATGATTTGGATATGATTCAGCTTCTCAAAGCTTTATCCTGATGAAGGCGTCCCAAAAAAGTGCACTCACTGTCGCTAAGAGGCATCTGTGGTATTTATCCGAAACTAACATGGGACTGGCTTTTGTGGATGAACGTATTCCTAAGACTGTAAAGGAAAAAATGTTCTTGAGTTTAGACCAAAAAGCATGCAAAAAAAAAGAAACAAAAAGATTAGAAAGTAAAACCTTTGATTTTGAAGGAATAGGACATCAGTGACTTTGTTACTAAAAAAAACAAAACTTTTCTTTGAAATGTTTTGGAATTACGATATCACAGAATCCTGCGTATGGAACCTCTACGAAGTCATGTTGATGCCCTTAAGGTTGTTAATGATACTGCAGAGAGAGGTATTGCATTAATAAAACAGTTTAATGAATCAGCAAGAGACGAACAACAAAAATAATTCTTATTGAGGATCGTCGAACATCACAGAAAAGCCGTCACTAAACCAACTAAAAAGGCTATTGCATCGTACATAGTTGAATAATTGATACAATATGTAATTTTTTTACTAAAGGGACTCTTATTGTTTATATCAATCATTATCTTAAGCTTGTGATTTATAATTTCAGCAATAAAATCATTTTAAGTTGAAAATTTGTATTTTGTAAATACTTACCCAAAAAATGTTCAAAGTGTGCAACCTCCAAATATTTATCCAATCATCTCCCCAAATTTCACACAGATAATTTATGACATCACTAAGACTCAGGGGCAAAAGCAAAGTCAGCAAGAATTTTACATTTTATTTTTTAACCATTAAAATGAATACACCTAATAATCATATATGACAATTTCTGTAAACTTGTATACCTATTTATTATTTATATTGAATTCATATTCGTCGTTCCACATTTCTAAGATATTTTACAGCTGACTGGTGACATCTGTTGAGAAAATTGCTAAGTATTATATATGTATGTGTAGAACAACAACTAATTTGGTAATTATAAACAAAGTAATTTATTTACGTAATAAACAGCTAAACAGTTTCTTAATCCTTTGATATACAGGGGTGCCCAAACTTATGGGACATGAAGGGGAAGTTCCAAACGATAAATATCGTGTGGGTGATAGTGTATTTTGCTTCAATCGAAAGAATAGCTAAAAAATAAAAACTTTGCTTAAACAACATAGTATATTTTTAAAAAAAGTAACAACGTAAAATGATTGAGTCAAATTTCAAGAAAGTTATTTATTGCCGACGACGAAGTTCGAAAAGTAGCAATATTATCATTCCAAAGATAGCATTGATTATTCGTAAATAAGTAGGTACCGAAAACTATGGGTCGAATCAAAAAGTTTTATTCTATCAAATCGACTACAAATATTATTTAGATTCACTGGTTTCCCGCTTGTACATCGAGTTTTGTTACACCCTGTATAATGTTCAAGATACTTTTCAATTATCATCATTTATGATTATTACATCGACATAACTAGGTACTAACAAGATATTTTATATAACTGATATTGCACTGCGCTCAATAGTTTTGTTTTCAGTACAGGATTGTGTAAACCAATTTTAATCTCGTTAACAACGCTTCTAATTAAATTCCTCTGTTGCTAAGCAAAGACCGTTCTACGTTGCAAATCTGAAATTCCCGTCGCTTAATCCACTCGAGTTGAAAAAGTATTTTCCGATCAGCGCTTCCAATCAAGATCCTTTGGTCCACGTGGAAAGTAGCGATCAACTCGATCTCCGAATAGCCACAATCTCGTGGTTTTCAATTAGCCTTCACCAGAGCTGTTTACTTGCGAGATGAATCCTCGATTCAGATCAGTTCTATGCTAATTTCAAGGCCTAATGCCCAAATGTAATTCATTTGAGAATGATATTTACATAAAGATGCCAAAAATGATACCTTATCAAAAATTTTCAATAATAACTTAATATATTTGAATACCCGGGGTTTGAAAAATTATAATGTACATTTTTATTGACATCTCAACAGATACGGAGAAACTCTGGTAACGAAAATGGATTATCTAGGCATATACAGGTCTAACAAACCGTCACCGGTTGTTTCTCGTTCCGCCTATCATCTGATAACCATATTATACTTCGAACAAGAATTTCAGAGAAGTGACATTCCATACTTAAAAAATACTACCGTGTCTGAGGTGTCTAGTTACCCACTACGTCACTCACTACGTCATCAATAGGCATTTACGTCATCACTAGACATCTACGTTACACGTTTCGTGTATTGTCCTATGTGCTGGAATCTTTAGACGGTGGGATTTTGAAGTGTTTTATGATAATATTAAGCCTAGGAAGCGTATATTGTTAGAAAATTTGTATGAAAGTGCCCCTTCTAGTGAGTTTTTGTTCTAAAACCATATATGACAAATTTCTGAAGGTGTACAAGTGAGGCATATAGAAACAAAGGTGGAAGTGTCCACCTGCAGTCGAAAATGAGTTAAATATGCAGTTTTGTTTGGAAAGTTATGTATTTTCTCCATAGAATATTTGTTTGTCAAAAATAATCCATTTAATTTTAGATTTAAATTTTTTAGATTGAAACAAAAACGGCAGTGTCCAATACAAAAACGGCAGAATTGCAAAACTAAACAAACGTTTTTTCGTGATTGCCAACAATTAAAGAAAGTGGACACTTCCGCCTTCGTTGTTATATGCCTCAAGTGTACATATTATATATATTGAAATCTTATTCGTCGTTCCCTTATTCGTTCCAGAGCTTCTCTGTCTCTGTTGAGATGTGAATAATGATTGCTACAAGCCCAGCATTAGTATAATCCATTTATTTGTACAAAACATAGTTGTGGCAGTTTTTCGATAATTAAGTGATACTTTTGTAGTGGTTAAGTGAAATGAGACCAATTTTGAAAAATGAGCTATTATTACCACTTTATGCATGAAAAAATATTTATTTTATTTAAAAAAAATAATTTATCCTGTTATTCGTAACATTTTGTATACATATTATCAGACATGGATAATATTGACAAGTGTTCATAATATCACATTATTTAACAAGTGTGTAAATATTCAAGTAAAGTAAAATATGTAAATATCATTCGTATGCGAATATTTTGGTATGAAACTAAGCAACAACAACAATAAAACATCAAAGCAAAAATGTTATCTCGTTAGAGAAATGCTTTTTTCTATTTAGACACCTCAACAGAGATGAAAAAGCTCTGGAAACAAATAGGGATTTTCTAGAAAGCAAGCCCATTATGGGTATAACCCAGATTTGCGCACTTTCAAAATGTTTTTAAATTTATTTACTTGAATTTGAATTATTTAACCACCTCAACAGGCTGGAGGCCCAATAACAGAGGGGATCAACGTCTCAAACACCCAGGCTTGAGAAAATACATTTATTGATTTTTATTTTTATGCTCTCACCGGGAATTGAACCCGGAACTTCCGAATCGTGAGTCATTACGCTACGGAGGCTGATTTAATTTTAAATAATATAAAATAGCAGAATACACATTATAATAAGAAAATCAGAAAAGGTGACAAATTCTTTTAAATTTGTTGGACCTCATTTAAATTTTTTATCACTAAACAGTCTCATTGAGCAATAAAAACACTTATGAGTTTATGTTATATATTTTGTTAGTAAACTAAAAAGAATCTTTAAGATGAAAATTCGAAGAAAATGGTTAAATGCGTTTTCGTTATAAGTAATAGTGTCCGGATACCACCAGACCACCAGATTGTAACAGAGACCTAGAGCTGCAAGAAGACCAGTAGAAGGACCACCAAGACGATGGACAGACGACATAAAAAGTACTGCAGGATCCAGATGGCAGCTTGAGGCCCAGGACAGAAAGCAGTGGACCAACATGAGGGAGCCCTATGTCCAGCAGTGGATGAACAATGGCTGATGAAGAAGGAAAATATTGTCGACTGAAAATTATTTGAAGGAGGAAAATAATTTTATTGATTACTTCAAAAACGCATTTGATCACCGCAAATAGACATTCTTTTTAACGCGTGAATCGACGTAGGTAACTAAAATCTATGTATAAAAGTTTGAAGTGCAAATATTCATGAGTTGGTGAAATTTCTCTCGTGATTCTTGTTGTCACCTATGAATTTTATAAAAAAACTAATAACGCTCTACTAATAAAATAAAAGCGTACAACTGTTTATATTAAATAATGATTCACTATATGAATAGCTGATACTGCGTAAATATTGACATTGTGTGCATAAAGAAACATTAGGTTGATGTCAATACTTGGGTTTCTTTTAAATATATAAAAGGTGACACCATTAACACATTTACTGTTCGTTTAGTGAAGTCTGCGTGAAGTAGATGTGATTTCGAAAACTAAAAAAAAAAACAAAATGAAAATATTTGTTATTATTTCTTGCCTTCTACTGGTAAGCCGAAAGTGTTTCGCTGGTTATGAAGACGTTGATGATGCAGGTATATAAACTACAATTTTCATAATATTTGTGTTTGTACAATTTATCAAATTTCCTTACATAAGCGAATTATAGCGCATGAAGAAAAAAACACAGAAAATGCATCGATAATCTCATTTTCGTTGATTTTTGTCTATATTCGACGAGAATAATCTCATTCTCGTTGATTCTTGTCTATATTCGACGAGAATAATCTCATTCTCGTTGATTCTTGTCTATACTCGACGAGAATAATCTCATTCTCGTTGATTCTCGTCTATACTCGACGAGAATAATCTCATTCTCGTTGATTCTCGTCTATACTCGACGAGAATAATCTCGTTCTCGTTGATTCTCGTCTATACTCGACGAGATTAACGAGAGGAAGGATAGTATCATAAATTTAAAATATAAAAATATGTATATATATAATACACTTTATTATGTATTCATATGTGTTATATTTACAGTTGTGAGTTTAGAAGAAGTATATTTGCTGACGAAAGCATGGGTCGCCCTTGAACTTTTTTTTTAGGTAAAAATCTCTTTGTAAATTTAAAACTTGAACAGTATGTATTGTTATTCTGTTTAAATATTGTTATTTTGTTATTGTAATTTAAATACTTGGGGATTTTTTTTCAACATAATAAAACGCTAGGATCACTTACATCTTAATTATGATGATTTTTTAACGGATTTTAAAAATTAGTAGAACTCGTGTGGATTGAACTCGTTTTCCAAATAATAGTTCATCACACATAGTGTAGTGTGTACTCTATAGTAAAACATTTATGATTATTATTTTTCAAAAATCTTCATTAACACCTCCGTGGCAGTTCTAAAACATCCTCTACAATGCATTCAATTTACTTAACCATATTTTGAGCATAAAATAATCCAACTACACAAAAGATAAAACAATATTTTCTGCACATTAATTACAATATCAAGAAGAGATGGAGGTTTCTGCTAGTGTAACGCGCTGTTACATCACCGTTCACAAAGGAACTTTTTACCAGAATTGGGTTCTTTCAGATTTTCTATTTTTTATTGCAAAAAATTGATTGAAAAATCACAATATCAAGGAATTTCATTTTGAATTTTTACGATGTCATATGAATTTTCTAGCGCGGTTTGATATAGCGCTTTTTCGCTGACTTCGTTATGAATTTCCCGCCTTTTATAATGGACGGGTATGACGTTATTAGCCAATAACGGGCGTTAAAAGTCACTCGTAATTTCGTGTTTTTAAAACATAAATTTATAAATGAAAACAACATACTTGATCATTGTGTTTTATATCGTTGGAATTGTAAAAATATACTTTAAATATTTATAACGTTTTCAAGGATATTCATGCTATCGGGAACAACCCAATCCAAACAGTTTTCACAATAGCATAAACATAATTTATTTTAAATTTCTAAATATTTTTTTTAGACTCAGTTTGTGATGCCGATGAAGTGTACAGCCAGTGTGACAACTACCCCTGCCGACCAACATGCCTAGAGCCAAGGGGTCCAGACGGCTGCAACCCTTCACCAGACTGCTACCCTGGCTGCATCTGCAAACCTGGCCTCATCAAACTCAGCAGCGATTTTGGAGTCTGCATACCAGTGGAAGACTGCCATCAGCGATGTAAAGTCATCACTACACCACAGGAAGAACTCAAACCACTGGTTTTCCATTATCATAACTAATTTCTTGTTGGTTACAATATTGTGATATAAATATATTTACTGAAATTTGCCTAAAAAGTCTTTTATTATTGTATTATTTTATTTTAAAAAAAAAGAACAACCCTAATTATATAGGTACCTAATGATAATGATGCAATAAAATAATCATAATAGTTCATAAGGAGCTCCAGCCATTGATGTCTACGCAATGAACCTTTAAGAAGTTGAACATGATAATGTCATAAAAAAATTATTTAAAAAAAAAAAAAAAAAAAACTTAAATGTGCACTGTCTTCTAAAAGGCGATATATGATTTTTTGACTACCTCAACAGGCCAGGAAACCCAATTACAGAGGGTAGCAACGTCACAAACACCCAGGCTTGAGAAAAATCACTTATAATTTTTGTGTTCTCACCAGGACTCGAACCCGGAACCTCCGTATTGTGAGTCCAGCGTCTAAGCCATTACGCTACGGAGGCCGCCTGAATGAATTATTATGATTCTGTATAATCTTTACAAAATTTTAATACAGCACAATTTTTAATTTTAATTGAAACCTTTTAGAATCACTTTAAATAAAAAAAATTGTAGTTGAAAAAAATAATTATTCACTGTAAATGCTTCTCAGCGGAAGCCTTCAAAACAAGACAGATTTTCAGTAAACAGCTTACATACGTATCATGGAATAATATCTCCTATTGTAATTTAGAATAATTATTGCACCATTGCAAAAAATACGCTCTGTTTTTTGTATGTTTCTAATTAGTTTCACTTGCAAATTTCGTTAAATTATCAACCACCATTTGAATACCGAAAACTTGTTCAAATGTTGACATTTTATGCATATTAAATAATAATAACATATCTGTTTATCTGTATTTGTGACACAAGGTATATAAGGTGATATCTTGTAGAGTCACCTTGTTCGTACAGTGATAAGCGTGTGAACTAGGTGTCATAATTTTCGAAGAAGGTTTCCAAAGAAATCAACATGAAGGCTTTCTTCTTCGTTTCCTGCCTTTTGCTGGTTGTTCAAGCAGCCTTAGCTGGCAAAGGTATAAGATTTTTTCACAAATTTTCTATACAATAATTGTTTCTAAAAATAATGCCTGTTGCAATTTTTTTCTGTAAATTTAATGATATCTACACCATTAAACCGTGATGCAATCCGTTTGTCATTAAAATAATTGATTATAATCTAAAAGCTTACTATGACGTTATCGTATTTTTTCATATCATAATAGGTGTATAGTAAATATGGCAAGAAGCTTTTTT
>JAGVSP010005849.1:0-13652 GCA_022494985.1 Micrasema minimum
AATATTAAAACGAATGACATTATTATATTTTCTTAATAGCTGTACAGGTGTACCTACTGTCTATAGTATATTATATATAGGTATAGTACCTATACTTTCTAATAGTTTATCATTACGTTCACAAAAAATACCATAAAATTTAAATGCAATAAAGGCACCATAAGAATAATTGCTTATAATTCCATAATAAATTCCGATATCAAATTGTTTTACGGAACACATCATAATGAAAGTTATCAGAAAATAGTTTTCCTAGCTATTAAGAAACAATGGACTGAATGGACGCCATTATGATTCCAGTGGCGCCATTGGACACACCTGTTCCATATACAAAAGATAAATAATAAAACGCGGGAAACACATGATTTACTTTTAATTGTAGTCATTACTATCCAAGAAAATTTGTCTGGAAAGATTATCTAGATCAAAAAAAAGTACTCTCCTTACTTGATTTTTGAAAATATTTCCAAGCTTCGAACAAGAATTCACTAGAAGGGGCGTTTCCATACAAATTTTCAATCTCATAACACCACTTATGATCAGATTCCACCGTCTAAAGACTCCAGCACCAATACGTGAAACATTTGACGTAGATGTCTGGTGATGACGTAGTGGATAACTAGACACCTCAGACACGGTAGTATTTTTAAAGTATGGAATGTTTATTCTCTGAAATTCTTGTCCAAGTGTGTAGGTATAAATGAGTATTTACAATATTGGGATTCTGACAAGGAAAAACAAATTCTTTCAATAGCTATAATATTTTTAACAAAAACATAGTGTTAAAATGATAGGTAGGTAGGTACTCTTATGGTAGGAAAATTATGATTTTATTGTCAGGCGTGGAAAATTAAGAAACGATCCAGATAAACTGTCGATAGTATTTGATTTTAAGTCAAACTCCGAAAGAATTATTATTGGTTAAAAAAAACTTAGTTGTCTACTATTACTTCTTTTAATTTGTTTGAAAATACCGCAATGACTTTTTTTAAAGTACCTACATAATTCCTGAAAATGCTTATTTATTAAAATAGTCAACAAAGGAATGCTTGTGTTTCGAACAACTAACTGGATAAATAAACGGAAAACCAATGATAAATGCCTCAGTTTTCACTAATTTCCTTTTAGTTGTAGGTATTTGTGATACCTGAAAGGAAAAATTTCCTTTTCCTTATTTTTCTTAATGTAATGTTCACCTGTACATTGAATATTAGGCATTACACCACTATGTAAACAATACAATTGCTGGTGGTGTATTTATTCTGGCATTATTTAGAATGATTGTACCTACTCCGTTTTCCGTTGCTCATGGCCTTTTGTCAGTCTTTCCATGGAAATAGTCTGTAGTCGGGTAATTTGGATTGATTCAATGGTAATTTCTATAGATATGTGCACACATACCATGAAACTGGTACTGAGAGCTTTTTGTATGAGAAATAGATCGCCATGCTTCGTAGACACAAAATACTGTAACTCATTTATTATTAAGGTCGTAAAAATGACAAAAATAAATATTCGTATATACTAAACGTAATTTTTAGCCGTTTTATACAACATAATATTTTAGTGTGTACGATACAATTACTCATATTGCTGAGTACCTACCCATTAACTATATACTCTTTATAATGGACATACGAGTACCTACATTTCGCAATATGTAGGTAATATTATTTTTTCATCATAAATATTACGAAATCAAATCAAAATGGCTTTTAGTAAGGTTTATGTTTCGATTCAGATTTTCCTTTTACCTGTCTTCAAAATATTTTTTTTCCAAAAAATCATTCTAAAACGGAGCAAAAACTTTTATTTACAAATCATCAAGCCAATAGTAATGTAAATTATATTTTTTTAACAAACAACTCATATTTCTCAATTTTTCGCTTCTTTTATTTGTAATATTCATGGCGATCATTTTACAAACAAGCGCTTACCGATTTGACCATTAGTTATTTATTATCATTACTGTATTGTAACTTTCATTTATACAATTTTCCTACTGTAATAATGATGACTAGATGATGATGAAGCCCATAAAAGTCACCTGTATCTTTCGCTAAACAGATCCAGGAATTTCCTTAAGTAGGTGTGGGTAGTGAAGGGGTCATATGACCACTATCCACCCCCAGACGAACATATGCATAGATAAACAACTTAACTGTTCGTTTTCCTTATCGCGCCAGATATCTCTTTGTGTAGAGAAAAATTGATAAGATCGCATAAATATATGGCGACAGTGACGTGCCATATGGTGTGTCGTGTAGATATCATGTATCGTGTCAGAAGTTACCAACTATCGTAATTACCACTGAATACAAAGCTCGTTTTATCGTCCATTTTATGAATCTTTATCGATGCATTGCGAAATTGTCTTTTTCTTCGACTTATGGCACTCCATACTTTCACAAAGAACTATAATTACAGTAATGCTCTGTCCTCTAATATCCATAGGTTTAACATATTTAATGGTAATGTCATTTATCTGCAATATTATTAATTGATTGTAAGTTCAAGTCAAACGAAAATTTAACTCCAAACTGATTGTAGTTGATATTTTTAAAAACTAAATCTATCTCTTATAGAAACAGTCAGTACAATAATAAGTCACTTGAGCGCATTAGATTTTTTTTACATAAAAAAAGAAACATTCAGGTCTTAGGATATACTCAAATATTTCAATTTTGGGGCTACTTTCAAATAGTCGGAAATAACTGTGCCAGAAAGCACGAAACAAGTTGTGCCGAAGTGGGATTCGAACCTAGAGATTTTAATCCGGAGTCCTCGAATCTACCACTAGACCACAACCCAGCACAACCCATTGAATAGTTTATTTGTTTTTATAAATTATGAACATAAATAATAATACCTTCTTGATTAGCTGATGACATGGGAAAAACATGGATGGCATGGTTTACTAACAACGCAACAAGATTACTGTCAGTTATCGCAATAATACACATTGGCTTGTAATATGATAAAGGATGCTGTGGGCGTTGTTCAAGATAAGAAAAAAACTTCTATGTTAAATTTTTAATCTTTGGGGCGTCTTCCAAATACCGTTTTATGATAGTAAACCTATTGAAACAAAAACTACCTAGCTGTAAAAAGTGATATCGAACATTGAACTACCAAAAATAAAATAAGTAATAATGTAGATTATTGTTGGACTATTTTTAGGGCTGTCTTTGCTAAAAACGCCTTAATAGAATTGTTGTGAATATAATAAATAAAAACCAAAAGGCTAGAATATACAAATTATTGTACAAATAAACATTTACTTTTGTCAGCGATTTTTTGTAATCGAACCCAAAATATTATTTTTTATTTATTGAAACATTCTCATAGAAACATATTTAAATTCTGTTTTCTTAAATTTTCTTTTGCATACATACATGCTGTTTAATGTATTATACATAAGCACATTAACATAAAATAAAACAAAAACTACTTTCTGGCATAGTCCGAAAATTTAAATATTTCATTACCTACATCTTTCTTTAACAAAAAGATCCCACGTTGACATTACGTACGTATGTATAAAAATATAAGTACTACAAACTAAACGAACGACAATTTTTTTTAAATACAATGATAGGTGCTGTAACATCCCTCTGTTCACGGCCGTGACGTAATTTCGTGGGGGTGAAAAATTCCCATGTAACCATAAGCCACCCCATCTGAAGAGGAATGAAATGTTTCAAGTAATTATGGCGAATTTATTTATAGTGCGCTATTGTTTACGGGAGGCTTTGTTTCTCATGGGGTTATTTTAGTTCAACAGGTCACCGCACATAGCATGTTGCATACGTAAATATGCGCATATTATAGGGGGAATTTATAATAATTTAGTTTTGAAGAATTTCATGAAAAATTAATGTCTACCTCACATCAGTCATCAGTCTATCCACCTATGTTATTTAAAAAAATGTTATAAATCGAATGTGATTTTCACATAAATATATTTTATTTGTGATACCTCGTACTGGCGGAAGCGTAAGACTTATCAATGTAACTTATCACCTTCATGTAACAAATGTTCAAGATTCACTGCACTTGGTTTAGGTAGAACCAAGTGCAGTGCCCTTGCACATTATATATATGCATTGGGTGCGGGATAAGGGCCACCATGGGTGCGGATAAGGGTAGAAGTAGAAGTAGTAGTATATAATTATCACTACCCTGTGCTTTATATATATATATATATATATATACATACGAATAGGTAATATTATCTCGTATTTTTTTGTCAAAATCGAAACCAATCGGAGGTCAAATAGATTCTTAGTAGTAAAAAATGTATGATAGGTATTAAGTAAATAAAAATTTGCATATTACCACTCACCGAATATTCTATGTCTTACGGTTTCGAGACGTAACCCGTGTCTTCATCAGGACAAATACAACTAAACCAACATGCAATACCTCATTGGGATTTTAGTGAAATTATTGACAAATTATTTAATATTTTACACAGCGACCTTATAATAATTACTCAGCGTTCTAATGATTATCGTTCGGCGTCGTGATAAAAGCAATGGAAAGCCGAATATTCTTTTTTTAAATTTTTTTAATAAACATTTGAGTTCTTATGATATTTTATTTTATTTTATTTGGAAAACTCTACATATATACCAACTCTAAAATTTAAATTTCGGGGCTGCTTTGAAATAGTCGAAATTAACAGTGCCAGAAAGCAGGAAACAAGTTGTGCTGGATTGGGATTCGAACTTAGAGATTCTAATCCGGAGTCCCCGATTCTATCACTAGACCACAACCCGGTTCTTAATTAGGAATATTACTGCAGCCTATTTTTTAACATCAAAATAACCGAATAGATTGTAATACTTATAGAACAGCAGTAATTCTCATAAAATATTAATAATTACTGATACATTCTTCAAAAAATGGTTATCTCATTCTCAAAACTCAGAAGTGTGCTATTTTGGGCCCTGGGTAGGTGCATGATTCGCAGCCATAGAGGAGAACAGGATAGATGCAGGCGTTATAAAGGCGGCATTTTGTTTTAAATTCACGTAATAAAATGATCAAGATACACTGCACTTGGTGTACCAATGCAGTAGTATTAGTAGGTATGTAGTTTCGGTTTCGCTAAGTGTAAGTGTACGTAAACTATATGTACATCATGTATCTATACATCACATCCGTATTTGTTTCTGTACATCCGGGATATTTTCTTGCAAAAAGCCACGTATGGCGTAATCTGGTCCACCGGTAACGCTGACCGGTGGCGGTGGCGGCAACCGGAAGTGGAGATCGATCCGTGACAATAGACAACACGCTCGTTTCCCAGTACTAAAGCGCTCGATTTGTGACGCATCTATCTCTCTTCACTCCATCGGCCGATGTGTCCAAGTAGAAGGGAGACAGCAGCAGCACACAAGCTACAAAGTGAAATTGAAATTAACGAGTGCAAAAAAAAAAAAAATATAATTAAAAAGGATAATTTTCTATTAAGTCCTGCTTTGTATTTTACAAAATAATGATAATTCAGTAATGATAATTCAATTCAATTTATAAAAGTAATGCTGTTTTTTCATCAATGTTTTCTTATGACGTTATCACGTAAAATTATCGTCCGTAAACCGACTTTACAGACAGCCAAAAAAATTTATCTTGCAACTTTTTTCAGTGTGTTTCAAATACTTGTACAAATCTGGATTAATCCCATTACAGGAGTAGGTACAATATTTGATTTTTAAAATCTCTACAATGTTGTGGTACGTCACAACTGTTAGTTTCTCTTATCTCCTCACCGTACAACTAGTATTGGCACATTTGGAGCATAGGACACTGCATCGGTACACCAAATGCAGTGTTTATTAATCATTTAATTACATGAAGGCAAGGCGATCAGTCTTGCGCTTCAGTACCAGTCCAAGGTATCACACATGAAATATTAATATACATAGTACGTTAAGTAGCCACCTAACTCAGCCAATGACAGGTCATAAGGCTTGTAAACTCTTGAATACCCATATTCCCGAATTTGAAAAAATTTCACATCCTATCTGTAGAGATATAAAAATAAAATATTTTTTACCTTTTTTCACAACTATCCGATGGCTTGGAGGCATTTTGTGGAATACATAATATGATTTATGCTCCTAGTATGATGATAAAGTTAAACGTAAAATAATATACGAATTGATATGTCAAGAAAAAGATAAAAAAAAATAGAATTCCAATATGCAATGAGATAATACAAGATTTTTTTCAACGATGATTTAACATGTAATTTTAACAAATCATCAATAATTATCCACAATTTATTCGTTTCAAAAAAAAGTTAAACGTTTTTTTACAAAACTGGCCCCAAATATTCAAAGTTCCGTTTAGGTCACCATTGCGATTGTAAAGCGCCAAGTAGGACCGGTTAACAAATGACCGGAAACGTAGACATTAAACAAATTACGAGGCACCCAAGTCAGCGGGAACAATGTAAACGCTGCTTTTATTTATTTTTACTAAGAACAAGCAGCCCTTTTTACGTAATTGATCCCCCAAATTTTGGTTTAATTTTTATCATTCGACTAGGTGGGTACTTTTGATGAGTAGGCAAAGAGCAACACAAATGCAATTAAAAAAAATCTTACGTAACTATTAATTGGTGTTTGTTGACGTATTCTAATATTTTATTTTGTATGCTTTAAAATAGGTAATCGGAAATAATTGTGCTAGAAAATAAGAAACAAATTGTCGTAAAGTAAATGATTTAGCAGGATGGAAGGAAGATATAAAAAGTTTCTTTTTATTTGTGACACTGCAGAAAGTAATTTCATAAGATGCATTGAATGAATAGGTAAAATTTTTATATGTCATGAAGTTATAATAGTAATAAATGTATGTAAGTACATAGGTCTATCACTTTTTGCTACGTGTGAAATCTATTGATATTGTAGGGCTTTCCGAACTAAAACCACAGAGTTCATGTGAACAAAATAATGCTGCAACAACAACTGCTTATATAAAAGTAGTAAATAAACTTTTGTTTAACAAAATAGGTACTTTTGAAATCCAATGCATTATTCATCTACCTAAAAACAGTAGGTAGAAGGTAGGAAACTATAACGTATATGTATATTATGTACTTTTGCTTTAATTACTTTTTTAAAAATAATTTTTAATATTTGTTCTGTAGGTTATTTTTACTTTCTCTATGTTTCTAATATACCTATTGACTTGAATATTTTGATAAAATTAATTTTCTAAAAAACTAAAAATTGTGCTTGTTTTATTCTGAAGTTTTGAAACAAGTGCCCTTGAGATATATTGTTACGAAAACGGCGCTGTATAAATTATCCATAATAACAATTATAATAATTCAATTACTATTATTTTTTAATATTAACAGTGCAGCGGATGAAGTGTTGGATCCCTTAATGGTTTCTATTGTAAAAATAACTTTGTATTTGAAATATATATCGTATATTATGTACCTACCTTTCATTATAGTTAGAGTTAAATTACTCAATAATATGTCTTATTAATTTTGTTATTTTCAAAGTGCGTGTAGATATGAATGGAAAGGTAAGGTAAGCGATGTTTGTAAACAGAATGAGTTTGAGGGAATGTTGTTAAGAATGTCTCGTAAATAATAATAGTGCATTGTGTGGAGTGTGGAGCGTCGAGCGATCAGGAGCGCGAGCTGTGAGGTGTGTGTGGTGTGTGTTGTGTGCTTGGCAGCCGACAGCCGACAGCTGGCGGCGCAGCTGCCCCCACTCCCCACCGGCGACTTACTAACGGCTCACCTTATTGCAGGTTCCCCACAGGCCGACTAGCGGGGGCTGAGGGTGGGGTCTCTCCTTATCCCCTCCACAGGTCGATCCCTCGGCCAATCATAGCGCGTCCTTCCTATGATGTCATCGGAGGAGGAGACAGATTGTTTCGGCTTGTACGGAGATAAGCTACTGAAGAAAGCGAAACGGGCCAGACAGCGCGTGGACGCCGGCGAGCCCAGAAATAGTTATTCGTCGATCCCGAACTTTACGTCGCGACCTAGCTTCATGAGTGGCGGACTTTACGGCGCTATTTTTAGCCAAAACCAACAACACTTCGGCCTCTTCGGGCCGGGGTACGGGCCAGCCAAGATGCTCAACGAGCTCTTAGGGCGGCAAGTGAAGCAGGAGGGAACTCCGGAGGCCGAGGAAGGCCCCGCGAGGTCCGGGGGCCTGTCGCCGCCCGACTTGGCGCACCACATGCTGCGGGACATCCTGCAGGGGCGCAAGAAGGAGCTCCTGCAGCTCGAGCGGGAGCTGCGCGCGGGGGCCGAAACCGATAATAATAATAGCATTAACAATAATAATAACGAAATCAAAAATGGTTCGCGTGACGCGAGTGATAACGGTGATGTGGGAGTCAGTGGAAAGCGCATGAACGGAATAGAAGGAGATTCAAACAGTGGGGACGAAGCTTCAGCTGCCGCGGCAGCCATGAGGGACTGCCTGAGAGAAGCTGGTATCGGTGGACAGCAGCAGCAAGCAGAGCTGATGGACGAGGCTCTCAGTGGAGTAAACGGAGGAGGCTCCGACTCCGGCCGCTCCCTCCCATCACCAGCCTCAGTGGAGCCTCTCGTCACCCCCAAGGCAGAACCAGAGGGCGGCCGGTCAGTGGACAAAGATGGGCCTCCTTCACCTGGCCAGTTGAAAAATGAACCAGTTCCTTTGGATATGAAACGTGCGCGAGTAGAAAATATAGTGTCAACAATGCGATCCAGTCCTGTTCCGATTCAACCACAAGTTAATGGTTGCAAAAAGAGAAAGTTATATCAACCTCAACAACACGACAACAGTGCGGCTGAACGTTATGCGGTAGCTGGATTAGGATTAAATCTTAATCTCCAGGGACTGATGCTGGATGATGACGATGACGACGATGATGACAGACAACCTCCGATTCATCAAAAAATTGTAGAGAAAAATGCATTAAAATCACAACTTAGAACAATGCAAGAGCAATTAGCCGAAATGCAACAAAAATACGTCCAATTGTGCAATAGAATGGAACAAGAATCTGAAACTCACGAAAATGAAGATGTGATTAGTGATAATGATATGGACCAAGATAACAGTGTGCACGAAGAAAAGTTATCTCCGATTAGATCGCCTCCTTCGTCTCCTGTTAAAGAACGTGAGCCAACTCCAGTGATTCCAATTACGTCAACGCCAAATATGCTTTTCCCAAGTTATGAGTAAAATGATGTCGGCGAAAATGCATCCGAATAATATGCAACATCCGCACGGAATTCCGCAAAATTTTAACGGTGTTATTCCAATGATTCCGCACATGTCTCACGGTCCAAATCACTCGCCAATACCACATCCAATGCAGCACCAACATCATCCACACCCGCATCATGCAATTAGTAACGCTGCAGCTATGTACTTAGGAGTGAGTCAGAAAATACTTATGGAACAAGGAGTCCGACAAGCTATGGCCAAGGAAGCCGCTGCTGCTGCAGCCCACGCTGCGGAGCAACACCATCAACAAGCCGCTGCGCAGCACCACCAACAACAACAACAACAACAACAAACGACATCAAGAACAACAGCACCATCAACAGCAACAACATCAAATGCAGCAAGCGGCCGAACAACGACAACAACAGTTATCTCAAAGTCAACATTCCCCACCTAGCTCGGTTCAGTCAAAAACACCTCACTTTCCGGACTGATAGATTCGATAGTTACAAGATTTGTGCATCAGAGACGGTACATTGGCAAGCAGTCGGAGGCGGCAGCCGCTGCGGCTGAGCAGCTCAACAAGGATCTCATGATGGCGTCACAACTTCTGGAGAGAAAGTCACCGAGACTGAAGTCTACCGACAGAACCCCGACCAATCCCCAATCAGGTAACACGCTAAACCATTCGAATATTACAAATAATTTAAATATTCCTAATCATGTGATGACACACCCGAACAATATGATGCATTCAAATTTACAAATGAATGGGCCCCGAATGAACGGGTCGGCTTTCCCGCCGATTAGCGTGCCGATGCACTCCAGCGGCGCTGGTTCAGACGGAGGCCTAGGGCCCATGATACAGATGAGTCACCCGAGACCGTCGCCCTCAGCGGCAATGTTCCAGGCGCCGAAACCCCCGCAAGGCTCCACACCCGGACTGTACGGCGGCATGGGGCTCCAGGGAGCGGGGAACCCCTTCTGCTCCGAGAGGGACCAGAACCCCGAGCAGAACGAGGCCCTGAGTCTGGTCGTCACGCCCAAGAAGAAGCGCCACAAGGTGACGGACACGCGGATCACCCCGCGCACGGTGAGCAGGATTCTCGCGCAGGACGGGTCGGGGCCGTCTCCGTGCCCGGGTCCAGCGGACTCGCCGTCTCCGCGCCCGTACCACCCTCCTCCTTCGATGCTCCCCGTTTCCCTTCCGACTTCCGTTGCTATTCCCAATCCTTCCTTGCACGAGTCCCAGGTGTTCTCGCCGTACAGCCCGTTCTTCGGGCACCACGGCGGTCTCCACGGCGGGATGGGGGGATGGGCGGCATGGGCGGGATGGGAGGGATGGGTGGGATGGGTGGGATGGGTGGGATGGGGCGGGATGGGAGGAATGAGCATGGGGCGGCTAGGCAGAGCACAGGGCCAGCTGGGCAGCCCGCCGTCCATGGGCCTGCTGGAGCAGGTAGGGCGGGACTCGCCCCCGCTGCCGCACGCCCCCGCCCTGCTGCATCCTGCCCTGCTGGCTGCAGCTCGCCACGCGGAGGGAGACTACTCTCACCCCGCCCTGCGGACGATGGACTCCACTGACCCTCACTCCGACTGCAATTCCACGGACCTCAACTACGATGGGATTCAGCCTACTATATCCTTTTAAATATAACAATTGATTTATTTATTTCATTAATTAACGACTTCAAAATTTTACTTATTTCGTACATTTTAGAATAGGTTGATGTTATATAAAACTAGAAAATCGAGAGATATAGGTACGCATCGACCATTTTCCTATATTTTACCTAATATAAATTATAGCTTAAACTACTAAGACATTTTGCTCTTTTGCATTAGCAAATGAGAGTTTCTTTCTCTAAATTTGATGATAAGTGATAAGCAATTTTTCGCTAAAAATACTTACATCATGTTATGAGTATCAATCCAACTACAAGTACTTACAAGATTATTTTGTATCTTGTACGCTAATAAAAGGAATGTTATATGAGATGTATTTCGATAGAAAGTTTTTCCTTAAATTGCCCTATGAAAGGTTCGCCATTTCGAACCATTCATTACAGGGAACTGTTCACCAATCTTGAATTATTAATTCCCGATGATATTATTTGTCGTGAAGTTTTTTCACGTTAAATTTTCTCTAATGGCGTAATAACACTCCATTATCTTGAAAAAAGTTCATCGCAGATCGAATGTACTTTGCGACACGTGAAATTCGTAGAATTTTCCATTAGCTTATTGCTATGCCCACAGCCATTAAATTTTAAATATGGAATACGGTGAAACTTGAAATTTAATTGCAGGAAAGAGTTGAATTTATTCCGTTGTAATCGTTTTCAAATAAAGTTCGCGGTTAACACTTTTGTGGCTTGTAGTTGTCTCTAGTGTCGGGTAGAAAATCAATTCATTGTCTACCAGTATATCTTATTTCTCGGATTGTTTAACCTTACGTTTTGTAAGGTCTCACCTTAGGGATTAAACGATTGTTTCTTTTTCCGAAGCCTCACAATGGTATTTTACATTGTGACAAACTGCGGTATCTTTGTCTTGTACTCTGGGAGAACTCCTTCAATGCCTCCGACTGTAATCAAATCCAATAAATGAAATTAGGTCTTTGGCTAGGCGACTACTAAGCGCGGACGCTAGGAAATAAATCTCAGATTAACTGCGTGGTTCTTCGGGAATCGGATTAGTAGATTTTTTACTGGATTATCAATAAATTAAGGCTTAATGGATAAACACGTAGAGCTTCCAAAGGCGATCCGTCACAACCATCTTGTTATGCGATATTCCGAAATGAAATATCAATGTTTTAATCAGAGTTACAATCTATAAGAAATACTATTAATTAATCAATCTTATCGCATTATTGTTTCATTTATTGCTTAAGTACAATTTTTTTTTTCTATGCTATGTTTTTTTATGTCGTACTATTACGTAAGTCAAACACCTTTTTGCGAAATTTAAAGAAATAGCTACAAAATTCGTTTGATTTTATTTAATCAATCGTCAAGAAATATAAATTATTGTAAAAAAAAATAACCTAGAATTAATCTCTAGAACTTATTCAACTATTACAGCGATTCAACCATTTTGAATACAAATATTCATACATAGGTACATGCGTACACTTATATACCTAATCTAACTCTTATTATTTCCAAGTTATTACATCAAAACAAAGTTATTTCATTATTTTCAATAGCACTACTATGAGCAGTCTCTTAAAAATTAAGAAGTGAAAATTCAATTTTATTCGTAAACAATTTGACCATTTGATTAGTTATGGAAATTAAACCGAATCTAGCTATTACACCGAAGAATTATTGGGTTTTAATTAGTAGATACTCACCCATACTTCTTGCATTTGTTTTTTTTTTATGAACAGAAACGCTCCCAATGTTTATCCTTAACTCCGTTGCACTCGTCCACGCTAACACCGATGCACCTGCGCAAGGCGAAGCTGATGTTCTTCTGGGTCCGCTACCCAAGCTCCGCCGTGCTGAAGATGTACTTCCCCGACATCAAGTTCAACAAGAACAACACCGCGCAGCTCGTCAAGTGGTTTTCCAACTTCAGGTGAGTCGAATTGAAGTAATACCTCTCTTACACTTATGTGCTCCGGGTAGAATCTCCGAAATAATCATCATGGCATTCTCGCTCTTATCCACACCTAATGGTGCATAGGACACTGCATTGGTACCTAAAACTTACAAACTACCTAATCATCACCTCACTCTCGCGATTATTAGCACCTGGTGGAGCAACTAAATTAGTACGTCGAGTGATCGTTTATTACATGATCAATCTTAATAATAAAATCATGATTATTTGTAAAGCGCCTTTTCCGTAAGAAATCACCTCAAGGGCGCTGATGTTTTAAGAATAACTAGACTCGCTGGATTAATTCAGAACTAGTCTCTTCAATAAATAATTAATAAAAGAAAATGTTGAAACGCACTGCTTTCTTTAAAAAAGTTACATAATAGGTATATTTTTATGAAGGTTTGTTTAAAATTTCTAATGATTACTTTTAAAATAATAAACGAATTAGCATTGTCATATGCACCATTAAGTGCGGATAAGATAAATGATGACGATGATGACGAAAACCGTAAAATTTTGTGTCGCTTTTAAAATACAGTATGGAGGGTGCCTACCCACGTAGTGTGCACTATTTTTTATTACTTGTGATTATGTATTATTGTAAAAAGTTGCTTCGAAGAATCGACGATAATCAAGTGAATAAGCTGGCGTTTGGCCATAACGTGCAATGTATAGATAATGGAGGAGGAAAATCAATAACGCCTCGGTTTTTATCAGAAAAGTTGTTTGTCGTTTAGCCTTCAGATAATTGCAAAGATAAGACAAAGCACCCCACCGTGGCTTCACGTATCGTGATGGCCATATGTACTAAATATGAAGAATACATTATTATCAGCATGG
>JAGVSP010005852.1:0-26181 GCA_022494985.1 Micrasema minimum
TAAAATACTGCGCCAAATATACTACTATATACTAAGTGCGTCATTTTTGTAGGAGTGACGCCATAAAACAGGTGGCTAACGGCGCAGCGGTAGGAGGTATTTCTCCAGCCAGTAACAAAACTGTCAAAAATCTATGCAAACGACGGCCGGAGCACAGATAATATACCGTCAACTCAACTGTCAGTTATACAACAGCTGTTCTAGGGAGACTGAATGGCGGCCATCTTGTTTTGCGATAGAAGATTGTATTCAGATTGTATTCCATATTAAAATGCCAGTGTTTAAAAACGGAAACAGGAAACACTACACTAAGATACAAGGAGTGACGTCATTGTTTAAGATTTTGAAATGAATGCTATTTTCAACATTTTTTATTTATTTTTGCGTGCGTTTTTGGGATATTTCAACTCACTTCAAATTTTTTTAATATTCGCGTCTACACGAAAGCATTTTTAAAATTCAATTCCGGGTTGCAGTGGATTTCCTCATTTTACTCGTTTTTCAAATAAATGAGTAGTCTTATTGCCAAAAAATATATCAAAATAACATATTAGTTCAAGTATGTATTGTAAGTAATCCACTTGAGTTTCATTGAATAATTTTTGTCGTTTTTTGACTGTCAAGCAATGGCAAACTCTGGAATAGTAAAAAATAATGTTTATTACATCAGTAAATTGTTATGTTGTCAATATCCACGGTGTGGTTGTTGGAAATGTCACTTGAGAGGAAAATCAACAACATTCTTGAGAGTCTCGGAAAACAACTTGGCTATCGATTTTCGGAGTAGGTATTCACACTAAAATTTAAAGCCCAGAAATTAAATAAAAACTTTCGTAAGGGCTGAACAAAATACATACCGGTGAATGAAATGATATGATCCTTATTTATAAAATTTTTTTTTTTAATTGAAAAAAAAAACAGTTTTTAAACTATTTATATTCTGGGGTCTTCAGCGACCCCGCGCGACGACCGAAGCCGACGTTAAAAAAAATGTGCGACAGGCCGAGGGTTAAGTGCCTTATTTTATTTTCACTTTGGTGCGTATTAACACTTTAAACTCGATATACGATTAAAAAGTAAAGCAACATGCAGAAGCGATAAAACCTCTCCCAATAAATAACACATCTAGAGAAGGATCGATTTAAATTTGTTTTCGAATCCTCTTGGAAGAATAATAGCCTTTCGACGCTAAAAAATGACGTCAGCAGTCGTAAAATAAATTACTTGTATGCAATCCCTGTCGTTTCTTTTATAAATAGCAGCCCCTTTTTATTATTATACAGTCACTTTTGGCGCCGAAAATAAATGTAATGATGCTCTAAATTCCTTCATCAAAAATTCAACGCACCGAACAAGTATATTTTTTCAAATATTATGTTATAACGAGCTGAACTCGGCCATGCTTTGCTATGGCTTTATCTGATATTAATAATTATTAGAAGAGTAAATAAAAATAGTCTAGCATTTGTCAGATATAATTCGATTTTCAATCTGACTAAAGTCTTTTTATTCCTAATGTTACACATTTTTATAACGTTGGCGTTGACTAGGATTGATAAAATGGCGGCGTTGTGTATAACTGTCATTCAGTGCTTTTTAATTTTGAAAAATAAAACGCATAGAATGTTCCGCTTCCGTTGAATCTTCGAATAAAAAAGTAAATAGAAACCTGAAATGTTCGGCTGCAAATAAATGTAATATTCTGTGAAAATTTTGTTCCGTCAATCCATCGATTACTTCGGGGTTTGGTTCCGTATTGTCTTATAAGTTAAATCTAATTAAACATTTTTTAAATAATTATATTAAATAAAATTCGTGGTAAATTGTAGGTATACATTCTTGGTAAATTTATTTAAATAATTGTTGCATTTTATTTATCGCGTATATTTGGTTGGAATTTACTTTCTGTATTGTTATTATTTCTTTTTTTTCCTTTTAGAAATTTCTTTAAATTTTAATTTTTGTAATGGGTTGAAAACTCCTGTCAATACTTTTATTTGTACAGTGCAAACATACAATATATTTCACTGTATTTATATATATTCTTGTGTATTCGTTTGAAGCATACTTCGATGTATTATTAATAATTGTTACAATTTAGCACAAGAGTACTATTCTTTATTTATGTTTACTTTATGTATTTTGCTGTATTTAAAGTGTATTTTTGTAAAAGGCAAGTGCCGTAAATATAATATATGATATAAATAAATTACTTTCTGAGATTTGCGGTCATAAGCATACGGAACCTAATTTTTTATATATTGAAGATGGATACATATTGCATGCAAATTGAACAAAGTGAGCTTTAAAAATAATTGATAGAATATTAAAGTGCATGATATTTTAAAACTCAAGTTTAAAACATGCGTATCAAGACTATTATTTGTAATTTGATCCAGTTGCCAGCAAGTACTAATTCTCACCTTTATTATTCCTTACTCTGTTAAAACTGGTTTTCATATTAATTTTGACATCGCTCCTTAAGTGAGAGATATGTAAGAATTTGTGGTGATGTGATTGCTATTACAGTGTATGGACACCGCATACCCCTTCGGGGATTAATTACCCCTAATCGACACTTATATCACTGACGCGGCGGACGGGTAGCTAGTCTACAAAGGTTGGCATTCTATCCTCGGGCGACGGGATTCCAATTAAACGATCATAAATGAACATGAAATCCTGTTTAAAATAATTACTATGATAATTTAAAAGTAAGGATTGAAATTAAGAATAAAGGATGTTTGAGAGAACGCATAGATATTATGGTAGAAGTAACGGAAATATAAAACAAAACAGTCCAGGGTATTGCATATTATTAAAAAATATTTGTATGTGAAAAATTTCATCTAGACAAATTATATAAATTACACAAATGAAAATATTTCGTAAGATTCTTAAAAAAACATATAAATTTTTTTAAAATATATTTTGTATTCATGTTAGCCATGCCTCCTGACTGAGCATTAGTCTGAAAGTTTCCTTGTAGGAACATTAAGAGGTTAAGAGCCGAGCTTAGTAAGTAATTTATCACACGGTTAGACAAGAATAACTATAAGGAATAAGGATATCAAGCACTTGTCAGCTGAAAGATGAAGAATCATTGAAGATCGGAGATAATAAGAATAATTATTGTGTCTGTTTCTTACTTACTAATATTATTACCAGCGAAATATTTACTGTACCAACTTCTACAGAACATTCCCTTTTTAGAAAAAAAGAAATCAATGCAATCTTATGATATTTGCACATATTTCAATTAGTAAATAATACTATTTCCTTTGATGTTCGAAGCACAAACTTTGTAAATCATTTTATTAACTTAGGTACTTATTCAATAAAATATTAGGTACTTATTCTATATAATTTTTAGTTTTTAGTTGATAAATAGCCCTGAGGATGACCAGTAGGTCAAAACTAGTTGGCTAAGGCTGGGTTGTTTGATCCTTAGTAAAAGTTGAAAATCTGAAGTAATTGTTAAAATTTTGAAAGTTAGTTCTTTTCTCCATAGTAAAAAGTCTCTTATTTTAAATTTTTTACTTCTACTTTCGATTTTTAACTATTACTAATGATCAAACAACCCAGCCTAAGTGTATAAAATAATAAAAAGTGAATCAAAAAAACAAAGTTTTAATTTGATTTATTCAAGTTATACTATTTCCAGTAAAGCTCGTACTTGGAAATAGGAATCGATTAGTGTCGAAGAGGGGATTCAAACCGAGGCGAGGGTCTCTGGACTCAGAGACCACGACCACTGGGCCACCACTCGTTCAAAACTTACTGGTTCACATCTAATGGTATAAGCTGAATGTACATTATATCGCGCGGTGTACATTGTATCATAATCATCATCATCATTCCATATCCACTCCCTGTGTGGAGCATATGGATTCCACAAACTGCATCTGAGTCGGGCGCTGCCAAGATCAGGCGCCAGCTCCCGCGCAACCTCCCAAGTCAGGTCCACGTCCTGCAGCTCTGACGCAAGCTGCCAACGGATTGTCAACATTATATAGAAGAGAAAATCTTTAAAACTCCTGTCAGCGCTATCGGTTTCTAAATAGGCAAATAAAGGACATTGTACTTAGGGAATATGCTTAGAAGTATATATTCAAGCTCGTCATGGGTAAAATCCAGCGTATTAGTGCAGAAATATTATGTATATTCCGTTAATAAAAAGTATATATTCAGCTGTAATCATACTTATTTTTAGGTCAAAAACAAGTATCAAATAAATAAATAATGATATCTTATTAGAAGCACTTAGCTAATTTGATTGTTTGTACCTAAAAGCCTACCTTTCTCTGCTTCGTTGCTATGTGATTATGTTCTTTGACATTCCAAACAAAAGTTAATTAAATATTTAGAGCTCCCAGTATTTATATCTCAAGCTACTGAGAGGAAAAAAATCATTACGTAGGTATAAAGTATAAACAAAATGCCGGCAGGTATCTCTCACTTAATACACTCTCTTTCATTTATGACTAATTCTCCCACGATCAAATTGCTGGAAAGGGACATGTAAATACACACATCCGCAAAAGGGTAAAAACCATACCCGGAAAAATATGTAAATACCAAAAGCTCAGTTATTTTTTTATAAGGTTCCTTAGCTATCCAAAACATTTGACGTTATAATTTCAAGCAATATTTTCTGCCCACGCGTCTTCAAACTGCTGCAAGAAATCGTTCCATGAAAAACACGGTTTGTATGAAGGCATAAATTGATTTTAGATGTGAAAGACACCAAGTAAAAAGGCATAATACATGATACTTTAAAAAAGTAATCGGCGATATAAAAGAATGGTGCATTTTGTCTAACGAGTGCAGTTTTTACGTGAATCTTGAATTTTGCTGCCTAGATTTTTACTGGTATGTAAAAAAAATCTTTATGGCCTTTTTTCTTGGAGCAATGTTGACATTAATTTAATTTGTGAAATTATGATCTGGTTTTGAAAGGCGGTACGGGTATTATTTTGTGCTACAATTATCTTTGACGTGACCGATCAAGTTAACGGTGATTAAATAAATTGTCAGCAAAAGATCATGGCGCCTTGTTGTTATTCGACAAGGATTGTTCATTGCTAAGTTATCAGATAGATCGTGTTTTTTATGCAATAAATTAATTAGCGCGTGTTTTTACTAACCATAAAAACATAGTAATAATAACTTAATGTCTGTAAAAAGAACGCATTGAATGCTTATTTGGAGGCTTCTTCTTCTGAATTAAAATTAAGAACAAGCGAACAGCATTTCTAGAATATGGTAAAATAGGTTTTGTGGAATATAGGTATGTTTATATTTCCTTCGGCAGTTTACGTCAGAACTGCGGAACGTTGATCCTGACTAGAGAAGATGCACGGGAACTAGCTAGTCGATCTTAGCTTGGAGGCAGCTTGTGAAATCCATATGCTCCATGTGGGGACGGGCAGGGAATGATGATGACTCAAAACAGGTATTTTGCCATTGCCATTGCCATGCCTCACTCAACATTGATAAATTCTTGGTAGTATTTATAATAAAAATGTATTGCGAGTAGGTTTTGCTAAGAAGCAGTTGGATTATATATCTCATAACATTAAATTATTTTTTTATATTGAAATTGAAATTGATTATAACTCTAAAAAAATAAAAAAATAAGGCGAGGTGTCCATCGTCCAACACAGTATGCTCTATTTAATTTTAAAATCTAATTCAAAAAAATCAATTTATACATCAAAACAACCATATTCATTCCTTAAAGTCGTTCTATATTAAAAGATATTCGATCTTATTACATGCAGAAATATTCACAATGAACAAAAATTTGCAAGGAATCGTGAAAGTAAAAGTGTTAGGAATTCAATTCAGGCTGGGTGTAATAACGCGTAATATTCCGTTTATACTCGCTTTTATGGTCTTAACATTTAAAATGCATTCTTCAGCATGGGATTTCTTCAGTGAGGAATGCATTAAAAAGATTAATCAATAAAATTGACTTGTTTAGTGTTATATGATTGAGAAGTTATCAATTTGCAAATAAATAAATGAAAATGACAACATGTATGGATGTTTAATAAAGTAGTTATAAGCATAAGGAAGTCTTAAAATGTATGTAAATTTTAATGTTAACACGTTTTCGCTAGGGATTTTTGTATAATAATGATTTATCCTAGATATAAATTCCTAATTTGACGAAGATCGTTAAAAGTCAATGCATATTATTATTTTATATGGCATTTGTATTGTATTTTAGTGCGCTATCGTCAAAGGTGTAAATATTAAAATTTGTCCGTATTAATATAGTTTACCTACGCAGTTCAAATATTATCTTTGTTATTTTTTTAAAAAGAGAGAAGAGAATATTCAAATAAAACATGAACTGGTTTGGTTTACTTTTATTATAATCACCGGTCTGGAGCCGCTTACATTATCTGTGTGGCGATTGTATGAGTTTCTACGAAGTTATCTTACATGGACGATACTGATTTATCTTCTTTTGGGGAAAAAAAAATACTTTTTTTTAAACAATCTGAAAATTTCATGCAAACATAAAATTTTCCATTTTATTTGTAATTTAAGTAAAATTCAATTTTTCATAATTATTATAATATTTATCTTTATTTTTTCGACCTATGAGGTTATATTATAATGTCGTCACTCACCACCACTTCCGCTTGCAAACACATATTTGTCATAATCTGTTGATTATTTTATTTACCTACATATTTATTAAAATAAATTGACCTTGATAATAAATGATTACGGCATTTAATCTCAGAGTCTGAGGTTTATATCGAAATTAATCAAAGGTTATTTTGTAATTGATCAAATAAAAGACATTGTAATAGCGATAATCTATCCGAGATTATTTTTGTCGCACACGTAGGACGAATCGTGTTTTTACTAGATTTTGAAAGCATTTTTTATACCCGTTATACTCTTGTACCTATTCATTCGTACGATTAATACCATGAAAATAATGTTTAATTTATTGTGCTCATAATATTATAATGGATAGTCAATGTTATAATCCTAATCTGAATTCAAATGTACATATAAACTCCCAATTCTATTACTAGATGGTTACGTTAAGTTCCTATTCACGATATTCATGTAAACATGGTCGAACCAAACTAGGAAGAAATATCATAAATTGTAATAAAATGTCTCCTTTATATTCCACGATGTAAGTTTACAATACATTTTGTGTTATCGTTAGTATAAACAAGCGGACACCATCAGATATGTCTCTACAACATTATCGATCAAGATTGAGGATAGAACTAAGGACCCTGTATTACAGAAGCCATGGAATTAAATTCCTATCAATCAGACGTATATAAAGTTTAACGCAAGAGCTTCGATATTTTAATACATAGGTAATATAATGCAAGATTGTAGTATAACAGTAAAATAAATCAAACTGTGATGTAATTGGGCTCTGCAAATGCTCCTGGCACGTTAAAATCTATACATAATGCAATACAGAAATAAGCTGAATTGTAATGAATAAGGATATTCATTCGATATTGCCATTTACAATCATTGTTAATCCTTACGAAAGTATTTTAAGCTTTTGCAATGCATGCGCAGCATCCCTTGGCATCTCGTGTCATCCGGCGAAGGCGTTTCGGCTGCTACGTATGCCTCCCGAGAGCCTTAACCATGCTTGCCTATTTTACAAAGCATCAGGCTCTCGGCGTCTTGGACGTCTACTGTTGACAATCCGTCGGCAGTTTGCTGCGGGACGTGAACCTGACTTGGGAGTATTCGCGGGAACTGGTGGCCGATCACTTGGGTTGGAGGCAGTTGTGGAATCCATATGCTCCACATAGGGAGCGGAAATGGGATGATGATGAAGTAGGTACATTTTGATATATTTAAATTTTACGTCTACTTTCTATTATTTCGTCTAAAAATATATATCGATATAATGCTAGTATTATGTAAACTAATAGATATAATGCTAATCAATCATAATTAATTAACGTTGTTCAAAAAGTGTTACAAATTTATTCAAATCAGATAAGGTAAATATTAGATCATATGAAATATTCAGTGGTCAATCCTTTCACACTCTTGGTCAGGTTGTCACACTTGTTTTTGTCAAGTTGAATAAAAAATCATGTGTCCCCCGACTACAAGTTGTCAATGTTATTTGCTTGTAGGATTTTTCTAGATATTTTGTTTAAAATAGTTTACATTGCACCTACAAGCATTTATTATATTTGATCATGTTAGTTTGAATGTGTTCCTACCTGTGTATAGAAAAATCTAGACTTTAGAATACAAGTTAAAAATAATAGTAATATAAACGAAATAAAAATTCTAAGGAAAAAGCAACTGTATAACAACGTTTTCATTTATTTACATTACATTTTTCTGTGTTATAGGTTACTGGATTAAAAAACAGGTATGAACATATTTAGTCAAAACAAAGTGAGGCTGCAGAAAGCGGTCTTTTTCGAAAGTTTTCTTCGATCGATAGCTATTTTAGCGAAAATTGGTACCTCCAGGGTGAGTTGCACATGAGGAGTTTCCACCACTAGAGTATTCTAAATGAACTTACCGGGATTTTGGTGATCGTTCTCTCGTTGTAAATGGGCAATTTTGGTTTTTTTTCTATGGTCCAAGGGGTGCTCAGCGCCTCCCTGGGATGAGCGATGTTCAATTCACTAGGCACTGAATGAAGGGTTGAGGATGTAGGGATGGATGATCAAAAGATTTGGATAGATATGAGTAAGATCAATTGGATGACGCCTTGATGGCGCGAAATTGCGAAAGTATTGCGAGATAATGATTTTGCCCGCACGTTCTTCCACGACGGAATACGAAAAATCCTAATTATATGTTAAAATATAAACTCGAATTTACTTCTGAAAACTAATATAATGGGTGAGTTGCAAAATATGCGAAACTTAGCTGAAACTTAACTGAATTCACGATACTACAACGTAGGTAGCTTGGATTAATGCGACGTCTTTAGTGAGAACACTTCAATGCTATATCGGGGTCATCAGTAAGCTTTTTTAATTTAACGAATTGAACTTTTATAAAGATTTTTTTTATAATGGGAGAGTCCGATGCCTTCCATGAACCCACTAACGCGGCGTAGGTATACACTGTGCAATTCTCGATTAAAGCTTAGACTATGAAAACATAAAAATAAACTTTATCCAAGTTAACTGCAAACCAATCAAAAAAGCAAAAAGTGTTGTACATTAAAATTTGTTCTAAGTATTAAAAATCGGTAATTTTCACATAAAAAAATATTTATGTTTTCAATAAATATATGATTAAAAAAAGGAAGTAACAGGGTAGGTATTTATCAGTATAATATGTACAATGTACATGTATTATATGCTGGTACACTACGCTATTGAACATATACAAAAAATGTAATATCTACTTACTTATGAATTACTATACCTACTAAACGGATTTACCATGAAGTATTTTTATGGACTTTGGTTCGTAATAAAATAGGCTGAAATGAAGTAATGTGTTTAAGACCATCTCGACACAACCAGAAATGAACATCTGTTTTGTGTGGCTGTTGAGTGTGGGTGCGATGCAGTTATGTGTTAAAGAGCAGAACTAAATTATTCTCTTGCACTGTAAATGCAAGACTTTATACGGGACCATTCCATTCGTAAAATACGTTTTATTTCTCAACATGAAAATAAGATGCGAGAGGCTAACTATTCCATGTTTATATTTATTGGAAAAAAACACTTAAATAAAATTCTTAAATGTTACATGGACAGGTAACACTGGTTAAATATTTATTTTTTGTTTACATAAATATATATATTATTTCAATACAAACATAATCGAACTCAGTATCAAAAACAAATTGGCAATGAAAGATACATCCTTTCTTTCTCTTATCAGAACCAAATGGTGTATAGGGCGTTGCATTGGTGCACCAATATGTAGTTTGTCTCCGTGAACTTTTATTAGGAAGGTACTTGATGTTAAGATGCATAATCTTTGACTTCAACATCAGTCTAATTGAATCAAATTTAAAGTAAAGTAAGTACAAAAAAAGTGTTTTATAGCAGGAATCAAACCCAGGACCTAAAAATGTAATGTAGTAGCCGTGCTAACAACTGCACTACAGGGCGAACGAATATAAACAATGCAGGTAAAATATTGTTTATATTTTTATTATTATATCAATCAAATCCTCTATGATTGATGATGAGCTTACTACCCCCCCTAAAAGAGATTTAAAAAAATACAATGTTTTAGTGTTATTAATTTTACAAGCGACGTTATCTGGGCGCCCATCACAGGGTCCTCAAAGACCATTATCAAATAGGTTCAAAACAATAGTTCGCCGTCATTTTTTCATCTCAGTTTAGTTTTTATCTGACAGCCGTCAGCGGGCCGCGTGTAGTGCGTGGGCCGCGTTCTCGGAGGCCAGTGGTACACAAGTATACAGCCTCTGGGTCCCCTGTACCGCGCTACTCAGATGTGATCCGGAGACTGGATTGTGCGGTCTGCGCGTGCGCGTTCCTAGTTTGACAAAACAAAGTGCCGACAAAAAATCTACGCGGGAAATGCGCCCGTACGCTGTCGTAGTACTCGCGTATTCGACCAAAACAAATAAACAAACTACAGCGCTTTCTGTACTATAGTTTTGTGTTGAACTTGTGAATTTGCGTAATATTTTAAATACGTTTGCGGTTACACTTTTCAGATTACAAGTAGTTTAAACGAATTTTTCGACCGATGACGACTTTCGAATATTTCTAAGAAAAACAGTGATACATTATTTTACTGGTGTGAAATTCATGTGAGTATGAATGGATTTGTGATTAATCGTGTGGGAACCTTATTTTTGATAGTTGTGATTTTTTTATCAGTTTTGTAATGGTGTATTTATTTGTGCTATGGCTACTGATTATACCTTCGGAATGTCTTCATGACACGTGAGTTTAATTATTTCTTAATGTTTAATCAACCTTAATAGTGCTGCGATATGACATTATGTAAAATGTGGACTTTTTCCAGCGTATTTTATGTGTTTAGAAAAGCGGAGTTTACAAGTTTTATAAAAATCTAATTTAAACAAACATTGTTTGCGTTGTTCAAACAACGAAATTAATGGAATTCATCTTTTTATTTACACGGTTTTGTAAGAAAAAGTTCAAGATTTAAACAAAAATGAAATTGTCAAGTGTTTGGACGACGTGCCTCGTCGTATTGACTATATTATTAACAGTCGAGAGCTATACAAACGACAGGATGCACATGAAGGGGCGAGTGAGGAAAAGAAACTCGAGAAAATATCCGTCGTTTAGGAGTCACAGAAACACGCGTCCTTTTTGCCAATTCAACTCGACAATAATAGAGGATTCTGACGTTTTACTAACTGCCATAGAAAGATCTAAGTATATTTTTACCGGGAAAGTTATGAATATCCGGCATGCTCCGCGCATCCCGAACATAGGCAGAAAACAAGATCAACATGTTTATAAGATTTTCATCCGAAGGGTAATCAAAGGTGATCTTAACGATATCAACGAGGTTCAGTTTGAAGCGACCCATAAGAAGAACTTCAATGGTGCAACGGTTTTCGCTACTAGAGATAGAAGACCAGGGGAAAATTGCGAGCCTTCTCCTCGTGTTAGGTTCTCTGCTATTTTCCTGGCTGACAAATCTGATTATGACAATGATGATCTGGATTACCACTGTCACTCTACCACTTGGACAGAATCAATGCAGCAGTCAAAGGTAAGTCAAATAATGACAGTTAACTATTTTACAAAGTTTTTCTTTGTTGCTTGTAGAGATTGTACTAAATAAAACGAGTATAATATTACTATTTACTGTGTCTAGGTATTTTACTAATTAGAAAGGCTTTCCGGAAGTCCTCATAAAAATTACCTCGCTTTGTGAAGTATTCCCGGTGATGGTGAGATGGTGATTATGATGATGATGATGATGATGAAGATTATGATGATGATGATACGGACGACGTTTATGGTTAATGATAATGATTACGAGGGCGACAGATTGATGAATTAACAAAATATTTGATATAGTTGTATTTATTTTAAATATTTTTTAAACTTGATGCTCACTACACATAAAGCTCGCTTTTCTAATGAAAAGAATGGGAGCTTTTTCACATGCAAATGGTGAAAAAGTAAATAATAATCAAGTAGTTGTCGTGTCAACAAAATGTGAAATAAATAATAATCATATAGTTGTCGTGTCAACAACAATGAAATATCAAATATCTGGCTGTATCGGGAATGTTCCTGAGTCCGGAGGTCGGACCCCACTCGTGTTATGTAAAATATGAACCATTCAGTTTATATTATTTGCCCAAGAACACCTGGCCCTTGATACAAGTGTTTGCTCCAAAAAAACACTAAAAATATATTGTGTTGTTATATTATGTAGTACGTATCTATTAAAAATAAAAAAGAGAAAAACTATTTTAACAGTTATCTAATTCAAAATATCGTTTTAACGTGTATATATCCAATAAGCGTTTATTCCCCGAATCCCATGTTTTACGGCTATTACAAAAATCTTAATAGTAGAAAATAAATAATGGTAGATTAAAAAAAAAAATTGGTTGTCTGTAAAGTAGGTTTACGGACGATAATTTTACGTGATAACGTCATAAAAAAATAGCATACTTTTATAAATAAATTGAATTAATTATTACTGAATTATCATTATTTTGTATAATACAAAAGCAGCAGGAGTTAATTGAAAATTACAATTTTTTTTCATAAATTACTTTTTTTTTGTTGTTTTTTCTTCTTGTGTGCTGCTGCTGTCTCCCTTCTACTCGGACGCATCGGCTGATGGAGTGGAAGAGAGATAGATGCGTCACAAACCGAACGCTTAGGCCGATCGTGCCTCTCTATCGCTTGTTCCGCGCTCTCGCTTGCACACTCGGCTCAGGCGGAACGTGACAATGAGTTATGCTTTTTCGTGTGTGCAGCCGGCGTTCATCGATTTATTAGACGTTATCACGTCAAAACACATTGCATTTATGTTTGAATGACTTTTCATCATTTTTTTGTTGGCCCTGATTTGTAAAAAAGTATTCCTAACACCTGCAATACTTTTTATACGTTGAAATTTTAAATATAGCAAGTGTTACAATGTAAGTAATTTACTGTTTATCCAAATATTTATATCTGTATAATGCACATATCTTAATAAATAATTAACATGAGATACATTTACCTTAACTTTAAATAAAACAACGGACTTTACAAAAAAATAAATCAAGTGAACAAAATCCTTTGTTTAATGTTACAATTGTTCAAAGATGACCTAATCTAAATAATAATTTATTCTGATACAGGATTTTGAAAATTTTAAACAATTAACCAGTGGGTTTTGACTTCACATAAAACGTAATCAAGGATATACGGATTCAAAATTATAAGCTCCACGTTGGTTTAGTAAACAAATTTCCTACACAAAACAAAACCAAATTTCATGTGCAAACTAAAATACGTGACCATTTTTTATCGTAATAATATGTAAGTGAAGGCGTTTGATGAATTAGCGACAGATGAGCTAATCTTAGTCGCATAATGTTTTGATTGTGTGGGTGATAAAAAAAATACAATAAATATAATGATGTCAGGAAGCAATGCAATGCATACGTAATTTTAACAACATATATATTTAGTTTTCCAATTTTTTTAAATTTAATTTTTTTTAACCACCTCAACAGGCCAGGAGGCCAATTACCGAGGGAACAACGTCACAAACACCCAGACTTGAGAAAAATCCCTTTTTGATTTTTTGAGTTCTCACCGGGAATCGAACCCGGAACCTCCGTATCGTGAGTCCAGCGTCTTAGCCATTACGCTATATTTGTGATGGTTTTGTTACATTCTATGTGCCCATTAAAACATAATACTGATAATTAAATCAGAATCACATTGAATATATGATTTGTTTAAACGAAATTCTTTCGGCGGGGTGGTGAGGGGAAGGTGTGATCTAAGAATCATTATAAGATTGATCACTAGGGCTTAAAATTATTGCTACTAAAATTTATTTACTTCTACTTTATTAACTAACTTACTTACTAACCATCACGCATTTTCCCCGAGGGGGTAGGCAGAGAGGATAGAACGCCACACACTCTGTCCTGGCACTAATCTCTTGCTACCTCTACATTCATACATTTTCTCATGCACGCACGTCGATTATTCCGACTTCTTACATTCAACTTTATTAAATTTATGTAATTTTTATGTACAATCATTATTTAGAATACTGTTTAATTGGAATCAATCAATCGTTTACTTATAATAGTCTATCGACCAACAATTTCATATAAACATACATTCTACAATGGGTAAGTTGAGGTATTATCGTGATATTTGTATATTTATTTAGTGTCAATGCCCAAAGGGCTTTTACATTTAAACAAAGTTACTCAGGACAATTCAACCAGAAAAGGATAAGCTAAAGTATCGTGCGTACAAATTAAAATAATTTTGATTGCGAAATTTAAAAAAAAATTAATTGTTTTTAAATTTAAAAACTAGAAAAGTCTATAGTCTGTAAAAAATATGGCAGAAAAAGTCGGCAAGATAGATTTTTCAGGAAAACGGATTAAAAAAAATTATATATAAAAAAACACTAAAAAAACTTCATTCTATGAATTTTGGTCCAGTTTCATCTTACTTCGTATAATTATGTTGTTTGGTACAATTGTGTTGATTCATCATAGTAATATTAATTTCAGCCACCAAGTAATGTGTGGTATTTGGGTTGCATAAAATACTCATTGGACATCCCCTGTGCTACGTTCCACTTGGTTACTGCGATTGACAATGCTGTGGTGTTGTTTTGAAAAAGATAGGTATCATGATATTACACATATATCGTCACAATATCTGTATCACATTATTAGCTACCTGTATCACATTATTTACCGATATCACAATAGGTATTATCGATATTATAATAATACCTATATAACAATAACATGTACTTATATCACCATAATGCCTTTATTGCAATTATATCTATATCACCAAATTACCAATACCACAATAATACCTTCCTTTACCGTACTACATGTGAGCGTATATAATATATGTCCCGATTTCGATCGCATTTGAGCAAATGAAATCAGAGTACACGCGAATCATACGGTCCGTCAGTCCGAGCGCTCTAACGACCCATTAATATGGGTATTGGGGTCTTAAGCATCATTAGGGCGTAAAATTGTCATAGCGCATTCTGGACTAGTGGACTTCGTGCACCTGACGTGCGTCACACGTCAAGATGGCCGCTCGATGCAAATTACAAAATGTCGCCCGCGCAGTGCCGCACTCAAAGGGCTAGAGAAATATTATATTATGTGGGCGTCGCGAGTGCAAACATAGTAACCGGTAAATAATAAAATTGACAGAAAAAAAATTCTAGCACGAAAAAAGCCAACTAAAAAAATTACAATTTACAGTAGGAATAAAAAGCTGTATATTTTAACAATGTGATTAGGTAAATGAGTTAGCTCATTCACTCAAAAAAAAAAATCGGTTGTAACTTAATTTATAATGCATTATTAACCAATTCAGTGGCCTATGCCCAATTGGGTTCAAGTTAGAGAAGAATGGAGGAAACGTTTTTTAAAAAGTCACAGAAACAATAAACTACATTTTGAAAAAGCTGTAAATAGCACTTTTACACATTAAGTTGTCTCGTCAATTTGTGCGAAATGCAATTGGTGACGTCATCAATCGCATGTGCTATCCAAACATTAAATAACCATATTTCGCTCTTAATTCTTCGATTTACATTATGCATATGGAGAAAATTTTGAGTAACAACTCTATGAATTAAGGTATCGGTTGGTAGTACCGTGATTAAAATTACAGATTGTGGAGTAATAGTTTTTGTTTAGTTCGACCCCACTGACTGAATAATATTTTTTTAAAATTAAGTTTACTGTGTTTTTACTTAAGGCAAAACATGCGGTGGCATGGCGACAGATTTCGTATTCATATTCAGAGTACCCTGTACATGTGTACACACTGCTGTCATATCACTACAACTGTATACATACCTACGTATAATATACCTACGCTTAAGCTTTGGGCTAACGTTAAGTAATTAAAATTTCGCTACCTCTAATGTGGACGACATTAATAAAATAACTTCGTCACCGAAATATCAATGTACCGCACTGCGAAAATAAAAAAAAGTCCGTTGTTACATTTTCATGAACCCGAACCGACAAAATTATATTTTATCCAAACTATGTTTATAATGCCGCCTTTATAACTCCTGCATCACACCTGTTCTCCTCTATGGCTGCGAATCGTGGCACCTAACCAGGGCCCAAGATAGCAGACTTCTTAGTTTTGAGAATAGGCGTCTTAGAAGAATTTTAAGTGTGCGGTGGTTTGATTTTGTAAGGAACACAGAGGTGAGGCAACGGACACAGCAACCCTCGGTATCTACTGTCATCCGGCGAAAGCGTTTCGGCTGGCTAGGCCATATACTACGTTTGCCTCCCGAGGGCCTTAACCATGCTTGCCTATTTTACAAAACATCAGGTTCTCAGCGTCCTGGTCGTCCACTATTGACAATTTGTCGGCAGTTTGCGTCAGAGCTGTGGGACGTGGACTTGACTTGGGAGGATGCACGGAAGCTGGCGGCCGATCGCTTGGCCTGGAGGCAGTTTGTGGATTCCATCCACATAGGGAGCGGATATAAAATTAGGTACATGATTAACTATTAACTGCTGTTAATCTTTTTAATTTCCAAATAAACCTCAACATTTTTTTACATAATATTATAAAGCTTGTACGAGCCTCATAAAATTATGAAAATGTAGGTAGGTACACACCTTATGATTAATTTTTTGAGAGTTAATCGATTTTTTTCTAAAATTCATAATTGGCATAAAAGGATGTACCTGCTTTTACAGCATTTAAAAAATATTTAAGCTCAATTTAAACCATATTAGTAAAATTTCAGCATTTTATAAAAAATGAAATGATCTTGTGCTATCTGATGGGTTCAACTTGATTTGCATCTTGCAATCCACTTTCAGGTAGCCTTGAGTGTGTGACAACGAATCATCTTTTATTAATATAATTTACAAGTTGGATATATTATATTTTTGCAACACTGCGCTTTGCGATTGAATGGCAGCCTCCACGATACATGTATTATTTATCAATCTCGACTGGTAACTTGCAGCGTACATCGTTTAACGATAAAAGCATTTTGACGTTTGTTTGTCAATTTAAAATTGAGTGCATATTAATATCCACGTAAAGCGTGAATAATATTCTAAATGCACTTACAAAGACTTTTCTTCATTTTTTTTGTCGATGATGCTTATCTCAGATTTAAATTTTGCTCTAATTTTGATGGTTTAGTCATGTGGAGAAAATAAATGATGAAATAACGGCTAAAAGGGTTTAAGGATGCGAGAGTGTCGTCGAAGTCGAGGAAGGCCGAGAAAGATAAAGTATGATCAAGTACAATAAATACTTGAAGTGGTCATGTGAAATGTCGGAATAATGGACGCGCGTGAAGATGTATGAATGTAGAGGAAGCAAGGGAAGTGTGCCAGTACAGAGTGGTGTGGCGCTCTATCCTCTTTGTCTACTGCTTCGGGGAAATGGCGTGATAGTCATTTAATACATTATGTAGAATAATATTACTATTGAGTTAAGGAGTTCACGTTCTCACGATTTTTGCTTCTTTAAATTTGTCAGAAAAAAGAAAAAAAAAACCAGTTTCAAAAAGAAAAATTACAGTTCTTTTAATACCCCCAAATGTTCCCATAATGGAGCTTCTTTCAAATAGTCGGAAATAGCTGTGCCCTGTGCGAGAAAGCAGGAAACAATTTGTGCTTGAGCGGGATTCGAACTTAGGGATTCCAATCCGGAGTTACGGCTACTACTAGACCACGACATTTACACTTACCTACCTTTACAATTAGTTAGTAAAAATAAGTCATCACCATCAGCATTATATAAACAAACTGTTTCCAAGCTAAGCGCACGGCCGCCAGTTTGCATGCTACCTAAATCAGGTCCATGTCCTGTATTCCATGGTCTGGCATAAACTACCCAGTCTACCCACATATGTTATCAACAGTCGACGTCCAGAACGTTGGAAACCTGAAGTAAACAAATGATGAATAAAAAAAATCCATTTCAGATCAAATCATATCTCAGAGTTCCATAAACTGCATTGTGTACAATACGAGATAGGAGATATTATGTGATTTATAATTTACGACATTACGTAGTTGTTTGATGAAGCAGTCCGTTTTATGGACGTCTGCAAAGCTAATCATAAAGTAATATCGCTAACGTTTATTGCCCCGGAATCGTCATTCCATCAGTACGTAAAGCGATAAATTATTGTTGAGCTAACAATTCGTACGTATGTTGACCTTTTGCGATTTATATTAGCGTAGTTTGCTAAATACTGGAGCAATTTGGTTCAAAACAAAAATTGATCTGTCAGCAGTTTGCGTCAGAGCTGCGGGACAAGACCTGACTTGAGAGAATTCGTGGGAACTTGCGGCTGATCGCTTGGTCTTTGAGGCAGTTTGTTGAATCCATATGCTACACATAGAGAGCGGATATGGTATGATGATGATGATAATAAAGAAGAATAACACATACATATAACATTTACATATCATGTAATGTTTTTCTTTATAAGTGAGGCCTAAGGGTTTGTATTAGTATCATGAAAATCTACAAACATAAGTTTTATGCAACAAAATAATTTAAGCTACTTTAAACCAAACCATATAAATTTAACATTTGGGGGTTATATTTACATATATACAAGGTTTATAGGCCCTGTAAACGCTTGAATACTAGCAAAAAGAGCTTTTTCAATTCTGTTGAGATCCAGTAAACTAGATAAACTCATTCGATTAATAACATAATTTATGCCGGTCGTGGTCTTGCAGTCTTTCAATAATTAAATATTAAATTATTATGGTACACCTAAGTTTTTTTTCGCCACAGAGTTAGATAAACGTACTATCTTCAATTCGCAGTACAAATTATTTCTCAAAACACAGGTTACCGTGCTACCGAATGTACCTAAAAAGTGTGTTGATTTTGTATGGGAACAGAATGGGACTAGAGCCTTAACCTACCATAATAATTATATGCGTTTGTTAGGGGGACGTAGGTACAGTTCGCATTTTATGAGAGTCTGTTGCAAATCTGTCAGGTAAGTGTGAACATCCAATCTAAAGAGGTCATGGCCTACCTTCAAGGCTGCTGGGTCACACTGTATCGTAACCTCTATTTTATAATATTTTTATACACATACACACTCGTATGTTATTATAAAATACGATAGTAAATATTTTTACACATTTATTTATCATATGTGGAGCATGTGGACATTACTAGATCCCTCCAGGAGACCCTATCCAGCAAACTTTCTCGCCTCCTCTCACGTCACGCCCGCAAATAGATACCTTCTAATAATACTACTTTCCCTTATCCGCACCTAATGGTGCATAGAGTACTGCATTGGAAAACTAAGAGCAGTGTGTCGTGGGTGCATTGTGTTGACAAATTAATATGTAGGTACTGAATTTTATACCCGAAGGAACATTGTATTAAAATTTATTGCATGAAGTGTAGATACCATCGAAATATTTCGATTAATAAGTTACTTATACATATTTTTAGGGACAGGAATGTAAAAATTTACGTTTAGTTCTAACTTTCAACCAAGTCACAGCTACTTATCATGAAGCACAATAAACAGTAAAATGTAAAGCATAAGGTAGCTTGGAGTTAATAATATAAAGGTTTTATGTGTAAGTACCAGATGGAAATTGTGGTTTGCAGTGAGCGTACTAAATACCTTATAGTAAAAACATTGCTTGTATGTAATTTTCTACTACAAAATGTATTTTACAGTACTGCACAAGATCGGTGCTTCAAGGAATGTAAGTGTTGGGTTTTACGAGGCACAAACAAATCTGTTTGTGGTTGAGTATGATATGATTTTATTTCATGCAGTTTTTCAAAGATCCTAAATATGGGCGTGGCATATTACTGAATAATTTGCCGTTGTTTCTTGCTTGAAAATGCAAAACGAAAATTAAAAATTAAAAAACGTTTTGCTGCATATAATTAAACACGATTTTTAACCACACCCAATCAATGTTCGATTCTCTTTGATCAATATATTTTTAATTATTATTTTACGAATCTCACTTTTTTTTTCGATGTAACCTTTGATATCATTATAACATTTTATTTTGTTATGTATTTGACTCATCCTACAAAGTATCTTACGATAAATTATAAAATATTGATAACAGCAGAACTTTAGTCAAAAACTTATAACTGGTGCCTAAAGTACCTAACTATAAACATGTTTAACGATTTTTATCGTTCGATCGATCAAAACAACATATTATTGCATTATTTATAATGGAACTCAACACCAATAGTCTATGTGCTTTGTAGCTGCAAAACGACTTGAAGTCAATCCTCCATGGTATATAATGTATATTTAGGTATCATTAAAATCTAGTCGTGACCTTAATAAAAAAGTTTACAATTGAATGTCGTTGGTGGAGAACTGAAATTCCATTTATCCATGCGCTTTGTAGCTGCAAAACGAATTGAAATCCAGTGTCTTTTGTATAAGTAAAATCAATTTACCGTAGTTTGTATTTTCGTCACTTTTTTATTCGTAAATTTAATGGGTCTGGAATTAATTAAATTAAAATGGCAGTTAATAAATTAGCCGATTATTATTATTACTGTAGTGCGATAGTTGTTTAGCTGAAAAGCATTTTGTAAATTCCGTAAGCTTCACATAAAGAGCGGATATAAAATGATGAGAATAAAGATTATTATTATTGTTTTCCTCTTCAAAACACATACTCGGACATTAAAATCTGATGTTAATTGTAAATTGTATTAATCTGTAATGATATAACTCGTAGGTACTTATATAATGTTATGATAATGCTCTCTTGAAAAGAAATTTTAAAGTTAGTGAATTAATTTTACCTACTAAAATATTGATATTGAAATCAAAACGGATGGTATTCTAATTTTGTACAATATCAGCCGTTCATATAATGTTATTTCTAGAGTGTGACAAATGTCATCTCAATAAATTAAAAGGACAATATTGAAAAAGTCATCTACCCCATGACACTGAGACACTATAATGAGCTTCAAAATATAAACACAGTAAACCACAAAACTTTTAAAACACTCAAAATCATTTAAATCTTTCAAATGCACCATTTGTAATTTAATAACTTAAAACTAAGTATAAATAAAATACTCCTACTTTTCAAAAGTCATTTTTAATTTTCAGTGCCCTATGCACCCATTGGGTACGGATAAAGGAAAGTGGTAGTACTTAGTAGTATTAATAATATTATAAACTATAGGATCACTATTATTGGCTTCATAAATTTTGTTCACTTTTATTTTTGTTGTGCTAAATAAAATGGATAGCTTTTAAGTTAAAGAATAAGAAGAAAAAAAGGCATAAATTATGTAATTAATCGAATGAGTTTATTTAGTTTACTGGATCTTAACCAAATTGAAAAAGCTTTTTTTGCTGGTATTGCTGACTTTATGGATATTCAAGCGTTTACAGGGCCCATAAACCTTGTATACATGTAAATATAAGCCTTAATTCCCGAGCTTCCGAGAGTTTTTTCATCTCTCCTAAGATATAAAAAATTTCTCCTGTCATGTATGAAATTCCGTATTTGTGTGCAAGTATTTGGACATACTCCAAATCGTCACTTACATAGGTTTTAACACCGCGCAAGTCGAAAATGAACATTATTCACTTTTTAATGTTGTTGAATACATATTTTTTTGGATACGTTAAAATACCAATGAGATTAAAATGTAGTGAAATACAATATTTTTCAATAAAACATCCCTCATCAAAACTTTAGTCTTAATTAATCTTGAATTTAATAAAAAAAATAAGTACATTAATCGTCCTGTAACCTTAACTAAAATGACTGGCGCGGTGATGTTAGCCAAGCGATGTTGGTTACTGTGCTTGTACACGGGACCACCTGTCTGTCCAGAAGGTCTGTCTTGTGTCCCCTACACTTCGGGTCTCACATCATCTCAAGTGGAGTGAGGGACACGAGGAGTTTCAGGAATTTCTCGTTCTCAGAATAGCATGAGAGAGTGTATTCTAATAAGAGTTTGAAAAACCCATTGTGTTAATTGAGTGTTGTTTAAATTGATCCATAGACTGTTGAAATTAGAGCAGAATGCAAGGCTGAGATAAGCATTATCGACAAAAATTAAGAAAGGTCTTTTACGTTGGTTCGGTCATGTAGAGCGAATGGATGATGAAAGAACATCTAAAAAAAATATATGATGCGACTGTGCCTGGATGTAGAAGTCGAGGAAGGCGAGAGAAAGACATGGCATGATCAAGTAAAACAAGTGCTTGAATGTGGGCATGTAAGAAGTCGGAATAATCGACGTGCGTGCATGAGGAGATGTATGAATGTGGAGGAAGCAAGAGAAGTGTGCCAGGACAGAGTGGTGTGGCGTTCTATCCTCTCTGCCTACCCCTTCGGGGAAATGGCGTGATGGTTAGTTAGTTAGTTAGTTAGACTGATGCTTTCGAATTAAAAGATGTCTGGATTTAAACACGTTTCTTTGAACAGCGTATCGAATTATCTAATTCCGATGAATCGTTTTGCGTTCATGTAACAAACGATCATGATTTACTGCACTAAGTATATCAATCCAGTGCCCTATGGAACATTGGGTACGGATAAGGGAGCGCAGTAGCGTTTGCTGTAATAATCAATGGGTCCGATTCTCGACGGAATCTAAGTATATAAATATGTAGTTTAATGTGATTTACATATAAAAATAATTCATATATTACAGTGGACTGGCACTGAAGCGTAAGACTGATCAACATGGCTTCGTGTGATTAAGTTACACAAAACTTGGTATACAAATGCAGTGCTTTATGTACTATTGAATGCGATTAAGGACAAGTAGTAATATACCAAATATTATTAAAATTACAGTTCTGTGACTTGAGTATATCCATGTATTAATATGATATTTATTGCTGTGTTTTAAAGGCCGAAATAATTAACACGTTTTGTAGTTCAATAAATGAGACATTTAAAAAAAAATTCTGTCCAATTAAAGTAATTTAGAAGTATATGGTAATTGATTGCTACGGTATTGAAATGTGAACATTGAATATCGCATTATATTGAATTCATTAATTAATTATTCTTGCGAAAAATCAACCTATATCTGTTTTTGTTTTGAAAATTTTACTGCTGCACACCCAATTTCAAATACAAATTTAAAGACAATATTTATACTTTTGACTGTTAACGCTCTAAGGGCTGTGCTAAAAAGTTCCTATGAGAACGGTTTGGCACGTTTCACTAGCGGAATCGTTTTAATCTAATGCCAAGCTATTTTAAAACATCTTCTGTAACCGCCATTAGTATCAACTGTTCGATATATATAGGTCTCCCTCGTATTAAATCGAAAATAAAGTTTAAAATAAAAATGTGAAAAATAATTTTAAGACGTATTTTTTCATCACCTTTAAATTTTCGTTTGATGTTTTTTCCTAGATATTTGTGTTTAATTGACAATCAACTTGATGCAAGTACTAATGAAGAGGCAATATGCCCAAACATCTTTTGTCACACAAACACTTGTGCATACAACTTGCATACACAACGAAGAATGCTATAGGAAATAATAGGAACATCACGAGAAGGAAATAGAGTTTAGTAGCGCCTACTTTAACACATGGATTACCTAATGCTATTGGATTGGCCACATGCAGCCTTTTAAAGAGGGGAGTTTAATATTCTGATTATTCTACGTTTTATTTAAAGAAAAAACCCGAGATCGGTATAAAATACAGGTTTTTAAAATTTCAAAGCGTAAGTTATAGTTATTAAATCAGGTATAAAAAACAAATACAATATACCTATTTCTATGCCTGTGTGCCTCATCAATATCATCGTTTTTTACGAGACGCATTATAGTGATTTTAGTATATTATACTTATTTTATTTTTAAAACTATTGTTAAATAAAATATGTTTGAGAAAATAGAAAAAATAATGTCAATTATACATGTAAAAATAAATGAATAATAAATGATAAGTAAATAAAAAAAGGTCTTAATAAATACGAGACTTGATGGTTCGTATGTAAAGAAATATACAGGTGGTTTTTGAGTAAAATATCAAATTTTCTAACTAAAAAACCAACGCTTTAGAATATTGTTGAAACCTGTAAACTGTTTTAACCGAAGTATTTACTTTAACTTTACAAGTAATAAAATAATAAGATCCAATTGTTCCTATAATATTTCACCTTAGGCTGAAATTAGAGCAATTAAAGGTCTATCCACACAGCAAGTCCGAGACGTTACTTTCGACGTGACATATTACTTTCCGTGTTCCATAAATTGATATATCCCAGACAAATGTGATTATTTCAAAAACCCTAGGATGAGATAGAAAGAAAATTTAAATTACTAATGTTGTTATATTTTTAATAATTTTTTTTTTTGCACTCAATTTTTTTTGGGTTAAGCGTTTTCAAATTTTTCTGAGAGTGCTCATTTTTCTTTTTGACGTGATAACGTCTAATAAATCGATGAACGCCGGCTGCACACATGAAAAAACATGACTCATTGTAACGTTCCGCCTGAGCCGAGTGTGCAGGCGAGAGCGCGGAACAAGCGATAGAGAGGCACGATTGGCCTAAAGCGTTCGGTTGTGACGCATCTATTTCCCTTTCACTCCATCGGCCGATGCGTCCGAGTAGAAGGGAGACAAGACAGCAGCAGCACACGAGAAGAAAAAACAAAAAAATGTTAATTTATGAAAAAAAATTTAATTTTCAATTAACTCCTGCTTTGTAGTATAGAAAATAATGATAATTCAGTAATAATAATTTAATTAAATTCATAAAAGTATGTTATTTTTCATCAATGTTTTCTTATGACGTTATCACGTAAAATTATAGTCCGTAAACCGACTTTACAGACAACCAAAAGTTTTTTTCTGAAAATCCTGACTTTCACGCCCTATTCATCAAGAATTTTAATACAACCTTTCCTGGACATTACTAAATAAGTTGAAAAAATAATAAAAATCATCGGATTGAATTCGTTAAACTAAGGAACACGGAAAAAGGCAACACGGTACGATATGTCCCGTCTTGATATGTGTGAATAGTATCTACAATGCAGTGCCTACAAAACTATTAGGAACTGAAAAACACAAACAAAAGGAAAAACAAAATGACAAATATGTTATATAATTATTAAAATGTGAAAACTATGTGTGCCTTAATTGGACTGCCCTCTTAAAGGCTGTTTAAAGAAGACATCAGCGTTCTGTTTGTTTAAAATGTTTTATCCAGAAATACGTGACGTATCTTGTGTTTTAATGTGTAAATAGTGTGTCTGAGTTCTGTTTGAAGAAGTACTTGTAGCGAATTCTGCGAGGGGAAACCACTTTATAATTATGTTTTATTCATCCTAATGTAGGCAATATTTTGCTCAGCATGCTCGCGTACATATTTAATTTTTATCGTTTCACTCAACTTTTGTTTTGTTTATGACGGGGAAGATAAACATAAATATACGGATTTTTCGTCATGATAAATGCAGTTTTTAAATTTTGGGTTAGTTATAAGTAAACTGTTTAAAAAATATAAATTATGATTAAATAAAACGATGTTGTGTGTTACTATTAATTGGTTTATTCTATAGAAATAGAATTTACCTACACTATGTGCGTAGATATTCACGGTCGTTGATGATTCTCTTTGTGTTGTTTTTTGGGATTATCCGTGTTATGTTTCTCTCTCCTCTCCGACGTTTCGGCTACCGTTGCAGACGCCATCTTCAGGGTGAAGTATGTGTATTGTAAAATGTGTGGGGTTTATGTACTTGGAATTTTACAACACACATACTTCACCCTAAAGATGGCGTCTGCAACGGTAGCCGAAACGTCGGAGAGGAGAAAAAACATAACACCGATAATCGCAAAAAACAACACAAAGAGAATTACCTACACTACCTGGTTTCGGGAGTAACGTTCTACCATCGACTGGTGAAAAGACATTAAATTAGAATACAGATCTCATACAGAAAAATACAGAAAAAATGAAATTGCAGT
>JAGVSP010005854.1:0-24535 GCA_022494985.1 Micrasema minimum
ATGAAAATAGGAAAGATTTTCTGGGGAAAATCAAAAAAAAAAAAACCAAAGCGGACACCTAAGTTTGTTTTTTTCCGGGATGCTTTGTTTGGGGTTTTTTGTTTTAAGAGGGAGGTATTTCCTGCGGTTTTTATTTTGTTTAAAAATAGAACGGTAAAATGGTTTTAAAGGAGTTTTGGGGAAGCTGGGCCGGAAGGAGTTTTGTTGGTTTAGGCGTCGAAAGAGTATGTAAAGGGGAAAAAGGGGGCGGGGCGGCCCTTTTAAAAAATTTTCCCAAAAAGGGAAGGGGTTTTTTCGGGTTTTTTGGGGTTCTGGAGGGAGGTTTGGGCAAAGGGGGATAAAAAAAGGGGTGTTATTAAATCGAATTTTTAAAAAACCCTTTTGGGTTTTAAAAACTATTTTTCAGTAAAAATTTGGGAAGATACCATTTAAAAAAACAATGCCCTGTATTTGTTTTAAAACCCCATAGTTTTGGGCATCGGGGGTTTGGGGGGGGGGAAGCCCCCCCTTTTTCCCCCCTTAGGTGGGGGATTGGAAATTTTTCGGACGCTAATTTTTTTTTGAAAATTTTTGGTTTCCGAAACAAAAAAAATTCCTTTTTCAAGGGATGGGATACAATAAAATTGGAAAGAGGGTTTTTTATTGCTAAGCAAGTTTTTAGTTTTACAGTGGGCGGTCTATTGTTTTTTGTTTTTTTTGAGAATGAAGACTTTTTTACTATGGGGGATTAGGGAATCCATTAAAAACTAAAAAGTGTAAATTACCCTGTATTCATCTCTCAACCCCTTAAACAAACAATAGGCAACCACTGACCACAAAACCGACATCACACTCACACAAAAATATTACAAACTTTTTGTTTCAATTTCAATTTTTTACATCCCCATTGTACCTACTTTTTTTTAATTTTTAATAATTTTATTTGTAAACTACCCCCGAAAAAAATAAACCGTTTTTCAATTTTTAGCTATCTTTATTCCCCTTATCAAATTTTATTTATGGCTTTGAAAATTTACCGGTTACATATATTATACATAGGGAAGAATGAACATTACCGTAAGAATTTTTTTCGTAAATTTCTACAGTAAGATAGCCCAGTGTCTGAAGATTTGTTAAATAACTTGGAGGAATATAATTTAAATTATGTCTCTGTAAGTTTGTTGGCAGTACGCCACTAGGGCTATTACATAGAAGAAAAAAAATGATTATTACACAGTAGGTAGCATGTATAACATAGTAGAAGATGGCATTTTGAGCTCCTCCCTAAAATTCCCTAGATTTGTGTTGAAAACAACCATATTGTTAGTATACTTTACTAAGTGCCTTAATGCAGTGCGTTGCATTCTAGAACGGGTGAGTTAGCACTGTAATTGGGTTCTTCCCGATTTTTATTTTAAAAAAATGATTGGAAAAATTACAATATCAAGGGATTAAAAAAATTTTTTTTTTAAATGGTCATATGAATTTTCTAGAGTGGTTTGAAATAACACATTTTTACAAATCGCTCGCGAAATCCTCCATTTGGCGCGCATGCGGTGTCAGTAAACAGCATTATAGGCTGCTCAATACGGTATTGAATTTCAGTTCCATTTCCACGGTAGAACAAGTATGACGTCATTTGCCAATACATAACGGGCGTTAAAAATCATTACGTATTTTCGTGTGTCTTAAAACATACATTTATAAATGATAAACCAAAATTTTGATCATTGTGTGTTTTATATCGTTGGAATTGTAAAAATATACTTTAAATATTATAACGTTTTCAAGGTTATTAATGCTATCGGGAAGAACCCTGTTGGTCGATGATTGGCTACAGTAAAATAGTGCATTACTGCGGGTAACTCGACCAGGCACTCGTATACTAATTAAATTTGTTAGTTGACAACGATCAAACAGATTTTAATACTTAGAACAGAAAGGGCAAATGTATCAATGCTAGCCATAGAAAAAATAAATGCACTCGAATCTAGCGAGCTATGAAAAGATACCCCCAATTTAATTGTGTAGAGCTATGAATCGCTTACGCGGGATGTTAGCACTGTTGCTCGATCACAGATCAGTACCGACTCGGTAATAAGCGACGTGATAACGATTCTCTTACCCATGGATGTTTAACGTTTTCGCGATCACAATGGAACACACGTTTAAAGTTATCGATCAGGATTGATTAAACGAGCGCATACAATTCGCGAGCCATTTCCCGAGATATATCTTATATTCGGACGAAATCTTCATTCAATCTTTATTATAATTTAGCCGGTTTTCGGCAAGCCAAATATTGAGAAAAGCAGTCGACATAATAAAAAATCAGGACAATCGCGATGATTTGACGTTTGACGTACGGCCGCGATATAGCGTTAGATCGGCTCCGCTCGGCTCAGATCGTCCAATTCTCGGCTCAGCGATCGCGGTATTGAACGGTATGTCATTGTGATCGCTCAAATCGTTAGCGTTAGCACGCTTTTAACTACGTCGATAGTTATCTCTGTCCTTTGAGCTACTGGTCAATCTACTGAGATAGGGCAAATATAGGGACGATGAAGTATGAAGTATTATACATTATCCTATTAAACAGCAAGGCTCTCGGCGCTAACCATACGATGTATAAATTAAGAAATTTAAATCAAATAAAATTTTAAAACCATCAAATAATATTACATTTAAAAACCCCACAAATAATTACAATATAAATATTTACCACCATACCGGCTTCCTACAAAACTTGCGAAATATCAAACGCTACTCAATTATTCTATATTATTAAAAGGCTATTTTATCCTGTACAAACGGAAAATCTGATAACACCTTAGAGTAATGACGCGCAGACTATAGAGAGGCCCTTTCGCCGTTTCCCATAGAGCGGAAGCGTTGCAAATTTTTGGTTAGCGACAACTTCACTCTGCTGGCGGCCATTTATTATTGTTTGACAACAGACGCGTAACGGTCACTTTGTCGTCGCTTTGCTAGTAAATAACGTGGATACTTCCTGATTTTAATCATCAAAAACGGCAATGGTGAATTGTAGTATGCTTGGTTGTAGCAGTAAGAGTGTCAAAGGTGTTAAAGGAGTCACATTTCACAGGTAATTGATTTCGATAAATAATTATTTTGATTTACATTGATTTTGGCATATATTGTCCTAACATGGGTATATATTGTATAAAAACTCTCCTTTTATCAACATATTTACATTATTTACCAGTTTTTCTTAATTTAGGTGATCAATTTGTAAATTAAAGTATGTTTACTGTTGATAGTGACAGTTGATTTACTGTCGATATGCCAAAGGCCGCATTAGGCATTGTAAAACATTGGCATTTGTTTTGCTGCAAACTATAGCCAACTTCGTGTTTGACAATCATGAGAATGGTTTTTGACCGTTAGGGCCCCTCATAAGCCTGCGCGTCATTACTCTAAAGGATAACACTAAATTTCTATTTAATGGAGTTGTGAAGTCAAGATTATTCAATCAGTCGGACATTTTGTAGTTTCCACGTCCCGACTCGCTAGATATGATCCACGTTAATAAACGGGATACATTGAAAATATCGTAATTACCTATCATATCATTTGACAAGGGCAATTTGGTTGACAGCAGCCAGAGGATTAATTGTTTATATCTCTTCCAATAAGTTTATTTTTAAGCCACGCTCGCTAAAGTTCCGTTTTATTGACAGGCAACCATAGACCGTAAAAAAGCATGGGCCTTATATTCGTTACCATAGTGAAGCATCATGTTCTTTAGCTCCGATATTTATCGATATCGATGTTAATTGAGCCTACTTATGCAACGAGGATTATTCAAGTTGATTTTGACCTTTCCATGAAAAAAATATAAAATGTGATTTAAATTAAAACATATTTGTTTTTTTTTTTCTTTGTTTGTCGCGACACAGAATTTCTCAATTTACATTACGACAATAAAATAGTCCTATGCATATTTGGGTCTTCTGTAGCTCCTGCACCCATGACAAACTCCAATTAAGGAGTTTATCGGGACTGTATTAAAAGTTTCTTTTGTAAAGAAAATTATGTATTTTTTGTAATATTTTTTATTGAAAATATCAAAGCACAGCACAACATCGTATTTTTAAACTCTGCTTCGAAACTTATGGGTATGTTTATAAGCTACAAATTGTAGCAGAAAAAAAAAATAATTATGTTAATTGATTAAAACTTTTCTAAAATAACTGTCCGATTTTTATGACATTTTTATTCGGTAACGCATTAGGACATACCTACTCGATACATAATCCAGCTGTCAAAAGTAAATAAATAGACTTCGAATTGGGATAAGTCGATACGAGCGGCCCTCCAGGTGAATCCGATACTATATTTTGCTGTAATTGTATCTTATTTGTGTCCCGCCAAATTCGACGTTTGTTCTAACTTAAAAGAAAAGTTTTTTTTTTTAAAATAAATAATTTATGAAATTCAAATTAATTTTTATTTCACTTAATTGACTCGTAAAAAATTAATAATTTGGTGGAGCCAGCGAAATTTGTAAAAAATTGGAGCCTGGATTGTATGTTTCGCAACTTTTCTAAGGAAACCTTGGTATGGTTATTTTACTTCACCGACAATTCTCATCCATAGAAACCAAGTCAAATATACAACCTTTTTAATACATAAATACAATTTTTTTCGCTTAATGGAGCCCTTTTCATAAATTCAATTACAATATACATGAATAACAAATTTATGTAGTACAAGCAGGTGAATCTACATTATACAGGGTGTATAAAACTCGATTACAAGCGGGAAATTTCTGAATCTAAACATCGTATTTTGAGATTAACTGTCTAGATTTATGACTTTTTAATCACCGAGGCTTGAAAAAAAATTTTTTAATTTTCTTTGGACTAAATTTTTAACTAAACTAACCATCATCTAATGGTTACGCCATTTCCATCCAAGGTTAAGAACACAATATCAATAGAACGTGCACACAGCTAATATGACTGGCATACTTCCCTCGCTTAACGCTGATTCATAACATATTATTGTGCACAAAGCTTCACTACGCGATTATTCAGACTGTCATTGCATGCCCACTTTTTTTACTAATCATGTCAGAAATATCTTTCTCAAGCTTTTTCCTCGATTTTACGTAATATGGCACGGGTCGCGTCGTATATTTTTTCAAACATTAGTCATCGTCCATGGTTTCTCCACATGACCGACCAACAACGTAAATGACTGCATGACTAATTATTCGATAGTAGCTTATCTTGCCGCGCAATATCTGCTCTAATTTCAACATTAGAGAGCTGCATGTGGATCATACATAGTGATTTACCACACATTCGCCTGAGAGGATCGCATGTTTCTTCTCACAAAACGTTTTAAGTAGAAGAATTAAGAATAAATTGCTGCAAATTCCTATTAAACACGCCTTTTTACCATTATTATTTTTTTATGGATAGTATGAAAATTTGACTAAATATGTGATTCTTTTATATCAAATTTGAAAAAAAATTCTGGTAAAAAAAAAAACATGTGTGCAGTTCACAGCAGGTAGAAGTGAAACCTATAATAAAACTAAGCTAGAGAGAATGAGAATAAATGCAGTATCAAGTGGATATAATTATAGGATTTATTTATTATAACAATATATTGATTATAATTTTTTTCAGTTTTATTATTCATGATCCATGTCCTTCAATTTCTACACGTAGTACGAAGCGGCATTATATGATACAAGGTATGATGAGACACTCATGGTTTTTGTTTCGATTTTTATCAATATATCTGTGAAAACCTTGGCGTCAAGGACGCCTTCTCCCTCGGTTTTAGCTACAACATTTTGAGTCAATCTACCTCATAACTTGAATAGAACAAATTCTGTTTTTTATACCTAAGACTAGCCCACGATTATAACTAGTATAAGGGGTGCCGGCGATCAACTGGTATATGTAACTGATCAGGTAGATGAACTACTGCCAGCGTGCGGGAACCTGTGTTCTATCTCATTCTCTTCGGTGAGCAGGCTAAATCCCATAGATCTATATGTTTTGTACTCTTTTTAGTGTCGGTTTTTATTGAGTTCGTAGAGTTTTCAAATCACCTTCCAACGGTACTAAAGAAGTTTTCACTTCAAAAGATCAACTAATTACTCAATTTGATTCGAAAACTACGAGTTCAAATCAAAACATTTATTCTGAGCAAATTGACTCCAACTATATGAGGTAGATTCAATGTTTTCCTGCTTGTAATACTTATATTGTCCGATCGCGTATAATAACAATATTTTTTTAAACCAATACTGATTTGCAAAATTCAATTTGTTGAAGAATTTAATAAAATTAGTTTCCAAAATTTAATTATAATGAGGAAATCCACTGCCTACCCGAAAATTGAATTTTAAAAATGCGTTTCGTTTAGACGCGAATATTTAAAAAAGTTTGAAGTGGGATGAAATATCCCAAAACACCAAAGACGCCCAAATTAAATAAAAAATTCGAAAATCAATAGCGATCACATTCAAATAATCTTAAATACAAAGACGTCACTACTAAACCTTGCATCTAAGTGTAGTGTTTCCGGTTTTATCGGTATTTTTTTATAAACCCCCGTAGCCGCGTTCGCAAGGCATTTACATAGGAAACATTCTAAATATGCAAAGCTCAATGCAAAAAAGATGCCGCCATTCTTCTTCTATTCGCAAAAAAAGATGGCCGCCATTCAGTTCGTCCCTAAAAAAGCTGTTTTAACAGTATATGACAGTTGAGTCGACGTTATACATTTATCTGTGCTTCCCCAATGCGTCAGTGTTGCATAGAATTTTTGACAGTTTTGGGTTACGTGGGCTTGAAGAAATACCATGGCCTTGAAACAACCCGTTTATTATGAAACTGTCCACTGGTAATCAATACTTCCGATACTGACTCTTTCCTGCAAAAATGACGCAGGATAATACATAGTAATATTTGGCGTGGTATTTGACAATGTGCATGAACTTTTAAAAAAATCGTATCTTCATTAGTTAAATGTAGTTTATAGAAAAAAAATAGCCGACTAGAAAACAACGGTAGGAATTCCCTCATTATACGGATGCATAGCAAAGTAGTCAAATTGGAGAGCTTACATAGTGAAAAAAATAAATAAAGACTATCAATAAATAAAAACTAATTAAAAGACAGCATTTTAATATAATTTAATTTGATGCAGAATCTTTTATGAGAAAAAAAAAAAATTCGTCATTGGAGTCCAAGTATGATTAGATTCACCAGTTTTTGTTTTATACCTAGAGTTTATGAGTTACTCCCATTATCGCACCAATAGGGCGACTTAATAAATCATCCAGAGAAAAAAAATAATACTAAAATGCGATTTTTAGGGTTACTTAAAATGGTGCATTGTTGCATAAATGAATGTCACCTTCTTCACTCCCGTATCTGCACCCAACAGTGCATAGGCCATGTACACCATATTTTATTTGGAGCTATTTAATTTTACCAGACAAAAGTTACAAATTAGCACATAAACACTGTGCGGTTTTCAACATTCATTATTTCGTGTAATAACAAAAATACCATCTGGACTGTGCCCGCGAAGAAGCGAAGAGACTGTAACGTCCCTGCCCTTCGTTACTGGACATAGTGCCCAATGGACCATTGAGGTGCAGATATGTGAAGATAAGGGAAACTACTATAGATTTCTTTATGTTGGCAAAAATTTTTATTGATTATACTTTATTTTCAAAAATTTATTCGAAAAATAAAACGACGATAAAATTTGTAAAAAAATCGAGGTGGGCTTCCGTTGAATTTTTCAATAGATTTTTTTTTCAAGCGAAGGGAGAAAGCACAGTACAAATAATTCACAAAATGTATTAATCGTTTTTTAGTTTTATTTATTTCTTTAAGCTATTTTTATTAATAATATGAAATGTCATTATAAACAGAAAACTCAGCTGATAATCAGAACCTTTAATAAATTGCTACCGAGTCCCATATTACATTATTTTATTTTAATTACAAGTCATTAGATAAACAAAAAAGCTATATCATTTTGGGAATTTTGACTAATTATATTTAAAAACAAAAAACGAAATAAATAAAAAAAAAGGTTAAGATGCAAAATTTCCTGATAAATTAAACGCTCTGATTATAAACAAAAATCAGGAAAACAAATAAACAAAGATATAAAAAAAAAAAAAAAAGTAATGATAAAAAAATAAATAATTACACTTGCACGAGCTTGGTAATCTAATTTGCCAAATATTGTCGGTTTTCGGCCATCCTGATTATGAAATTTTTAAAAAAATACGAATATTTTTAAGTAATGCGTATAATTTACCGAGGCATTTAAAACAGATTCGATTGTTGTCGGGGGTTTCCGCCATAAAAAAAACAAAACCAGAAAAAATAATCGTAGGTACAGAGTTTTCCGAATCAAGAGTCCCTTGAACTAAATATTTTATAATAATAATTCATATTTAAAACCGGAAGAGCGTAGCGCCACTTCCATTTCTATAATAACAATCCTATAATAATTAATATCTTTTGTCCCCGTACAATTTCAACTAAAATTTACGAGCGAGCCACGGCCACTCTCGCCGTTCCACAATTTTTACAACACCGTTTATAATACACATAAAAATATCAGCATCTAAATGTATCGAATCAAAATTGAAAAAAAAAATTATGTCACCAAAAATACTGATTTAATCACTTGCGAGCAGTTTTCTTTTCTAAATTAGGTCTGTCTCCTAAATTATTAATAAACTATTATTCTTGTTGTTCTAAGTGGTTATGCACTGCAACAGCACTGACGATCCCTCGGATCGGTTTGAGCGAGGTCTACCCGCGTCCGCGGTCGAAGCGGGCTCACGCACGCGTATCTAAGGAATCAGGTATTCGCGCCACGCGTGCGGCTGGTAAATCAAAGCCCGCCTGCAACGGTTGTGACCAACTTGAGCATCCACCTCCAAAGGGTTGTGGGCCACTCAGTAGTTAGTTTTTGTGAATAAACTACCACTGTAACATAAACTCAATATGTTTTACTATTATACGCATGTTAAAAAATCTGGTATAGCTATCTACTCAATCAGCGCCACCTTGGAGTGATTGTGGATTAAGTGCAGGGGGCCACTGCTCTCACCAACAGATGGAAGTGTCCAAACAAGGTTGTAAAGCAGTGATCCTAACTTAATCTGTTAACCTTAAAGATGAGAATAATCCAACATGTAGACCACAGTAAAAATTCCTGATTAATAATTAACGACTAAAATGATTATAGGATAAAGACTTTTAAATATCATTGTCTTTGTTTTTCAGATGATTATGATTTATAATATTATTATCTGTTAATTGGTTTTTTACTGTATGCATAGAAAGTAAATAGAAATCCTTTGTTTTTTCATAGAGAACCATAATGTCTTAACCCGCGCTATATACGGACAGTTTTCTGCGCAGTTTTTCTATGCAGTCTAACGGTCCCGTATAACAACGAAAACTTTTTAAAAAAACTGCGTGCTTATGTCAGATTTAAGCTGACATGACAGTTTAATGTTTTTTTATGTAAACGTTTAAGTAGACATTGGTTTATTGTATGCTTTTAAATACGTAAAAAAACCATAACATATTTACATATAATAGCTAAATATACAATTCCTGAGAGCAAACATACGATAATAACTTACAATCGCGTTTCAAAAATACACATATTTAGCGTGTCTTTTGACAGAAGTTTGACAGACTGCCCCCACAGTTTTCTGAACAAGAAACTGTGTAGTTTTCTGAACAAGAAACAGTCCCCGTATAAAGCGGCATTATTATAGGCTGTCACCCTTAATAATTTTAACCACCCTCGACAGGCCAGGATGCCCAAATACAAAAGGAACAACTTGGAAATTACCACGAACAAGCGCTTGAGAAGAATTTCTTTATTTTTTGTTCTCACCGGGAATATCTATATGATTCAGGAACAAAATATCATAGCCATTGCCGCCAATGTTTGGAGTGATCAATGTAGGAAATAGTGAAGCTTAGTACGGCTAAATTGGGCACTTGCGAATTGACTATTACTCAAAAATATACTTTAAAAAATTTAAGTGCGCTGCGCCCCACGCCTCCCGTAGATGTCAAAAATCGCCGCTAAAGTTTTTATTCTGCGCATCTTCTCGCCAAGGCGCGTGATGAATGGAGCCTCGTGTGCCTGCGAAATTCGCCGAAATCGCCGCCCACGAGCGAGGAGGCCGCCCAACCACACACCACAAAGAGGCGTCCCTGCGAGGCCAAAGGCGAGAAGCTCGGATGTATAAATTTTCGCTTCTTGCTATGCTCGCCTGGCGCCACACGGCTGTAAAAGTCCCGCTGTTGAGCCTTTCCTTTTTAATCCGAGCTGTCTGGCCCGGCCATGTGGACTCAATCCGCACAATCCATACACCCTTAACACTTACACCCTTTCAATACAAACACATACATATTATTACACGCATTTGTCAGCCTAGGATAGAAGGGTTGTAACTTCTTATAGCATTTGGGAGTTGCAAGTACTGTAAAGGGCTTGGAGTAGAACTTTGGGGGGCATGAGTAATTGTAGTAAAGTTTAGTGATGGGACCGTCGTCCTCAGTGTTGGGGTTTTAAGTCCGAGGTTGTGGCTATAGATAGTCAAAAGCTCCCGATCGAAAACCAACTCGTGCACGACTTGAGACCAGCGAAACTCCCGGAGGGTGAATTGGTTCATGGTAGAAAATATTTTTCTGAGAAAAAAATAATTATAAATTGAGCCTTTTTTTTGATCCGGCATAGTTCCCCAATAATTAATTTAAAAAGTAATTAATAAAAAGCGAATATGTAATTCTGGCTTCTGTTTGAAGTGGCTTAGCGGCGGCGGGGTGGGGCGGTGGGCGGGGAGGTGTTGGGGTCGCTATGGTACGACCTTGTTACGGACATTCAAAAATTCAGAATTCAATATCTGAAAACTTTAGTTTACTGATTCAAAAATATGTTGATTTCTTCGCGCTTATTGGGTTGCAGGTCACGTGGTGTGAGCCAGTTCATAAAATTTATGGTATTACACGCGTGAATTTTTATTCATATTTTAATATTTTTTTTAAGAAATTAGAATTGAGTTTTTGAAAAAATCTTTATTAAGGATTTTTTTCTCAGAATATCATGAATAATCACCCTCTGGTGTTTCGTCGCATCTATCTATCGTGGGAAAACGGGTGTATAAGTGATAGGCCTGACAAGTTCACGGAAGTGGGGATTGTGTTTTAATGGCTGACTCTCATGGACTCAGAGTATGAGAAAATGGAATTTCAAGTGACATTCTTCTAGTGAAGATATGTAAGCTCCAACACAGATGAATTGTCCGATTATTTTTTGCTTAAAAACAATGTGCTAAGCATGTATGTGCCCTGACACAATGAACATACGTTCATGTCACTGTCGCCTTGGGACAACACCTTAAAAATGATTTACTGTAATTCGTTTTAACGAATTATTATTAAAGAAAAATAACAATGGCCTCATGAAACTTTAAATTATACACAATTGGGATTTGGATATCATAGGCGTATACGAAAACTTATAAAACCATGTCAATTGGCATATTGGGTTAAGTGCCACATGATGTATCAAACAACATGCCCCATTACAACCTAGTAATTAGATATCCATAACTGCCAATATGCATTATAATATGGCGCGACGCTTCACATGTGCACCACTCTCTAGGTCATCGGTTAGAGAACATTAGCTAAAGCATTTTACGCCGAAACCCTCTTAATGATAGCAAGTGACATTCCTTACACCGAGATTATATCACCTGACTCGATAGGAAAACGCCTGAAGACTGAATCTTCAATTTGTTATGCTTATAACTTTTTGTACCACTTAATTGTTTTTTTATAAACAACCATTTGGAGCGGTGTTTCCAAATAATTGTAGACAAAAACTGGAATATCCCACCCATTACGGGCTAATTAATTACAATTTGAACATTCAACAGAGACTGAAGTTAGGGAAGGGAATATCATAAAGGAATAAAACAATGGAATCACTGTTATAGTAAAATCCAGTTTTTATCTACAAGTATTTGCACACACTCAAAATGTTTGTTTATAAATTATTTTACTTAAATTACAGTTTTGGGCGTATTTTTCATATTTAAAACGGTTACAAATAATCCCGATCGATTAACTTTTAACTTTATGTTTCCATTGTGATCGCGAAAGACTAACTTCCATGTGAGAATACTTATCAAACGCGATGCGTGCACTTAATGTGATTGAGCTATTCATCTGGAGGGGAGTTACAAGTAAAGTCCTTATGTACAGTGTTAGAGTATAACAGCATTTAAACAAATACCACATTAAATTATTTTATGCTTAGAAAGCGGCAAAACCCTGGTTGTAAAAATCTCTCGATAATTATTGAATTATAGCACAAAGATGAAGATACGATTTTTTTAAAGTTGCACATTTCAAATAACCGCGCTAAATACCAACTATGTACTAACTGCGTCAATTTTTGCAGGAGTTGACGTCATAAAACGGGTTGTTTAAGGCCATGGTAATTCTCCAGCCAGTAACAAAACTGTCAAAAATCTATGCAAACTGACGCGGGTGAAGCACAGATAAAATATACCGTCGACTCAACGTCATATACTGTTAACAGCTGTTCTAGGTAGACTGAATGGCGGCCATCTTTTTTTGCAATAGAAGCTTGTATGTAGATATATTATATCCATATTAAAATGCCATGGAACGCGGCTACGGGGGTTTAAAAACGGAAACCGGAAACACTACACTTAGATACAAGAGTGACGTCATTGTTTAAGATTTTGAAATGAATGCTATTTTCAACATTTTTTATTAATTTTTTGCGTGCGTTTTTGGGATATTTCATCCCCACTTCAAAATTTTTAAATATTCGCGTCTACACGTAAAGCATTTTAAAATTCAATAGTTTCCGGCTAGCAGTGGATTTCCTCATTGGTGAATGGCAAGTTGGTGTGCGAGAGGTGTTGATCTCTTCAACTCCAGCATTGGATCAGTCAAGTCATTTTGTAATAAACTCTAGCATTGTATTGTTGTGTATTTTAAGGCATATTCTGTATATAACTATTTTTCATTTTTATGTATTTGCTAATATTTTTGTATTCCCTTTTTATGAAAAGCCTGTATAGGCGTTTATAATGAATAAAATAAAATAAATATGTTCTTTTATCCTTTTAATACTGAAAATATGGACTGACGGTTATGAAACCAATTCTATAGCAGTTTATACAGGGTGTAACAAAACTCATAGTACAACCCGAAAACTGGTGAATCTACATCATATTTGGAGTCGAATGTGTAATAATAATAATTTAATCTGAGATTAAATTTTTTTTTTCTCGTAAATGCTTTTGTAAGGACTGCAGATTAAGTAAAAATTACAAAAATTATTATTGTGTTTTGTTTTCTTTATGGATAGAATTAATTTGACTAAATAAATTATGAGAACTTATCGAAAGAAGCAAAATTGTCAGCACACAACGGAGTTCTGGTAGCAACCCTTATGTATGGTAGTGAAGCGTGGTGTTGGAAAAAGAAGGATGAAAGTAGACTGAATGCTGTTGAAATGCGATCTATGTGTGGTAAGACTATGTATGATAGGTGTACAAATGTCCAAATTAGAGCAGAGTGCGAGGCTGAGATAAGAATTATCCACAAAATTAACCTTTTACGATGGTTCGGTCATGTGGAGCGAATAAGTGATGAAAGAACGGCACAATGCAAATGTGCCTGGATGTAGAAGTCGAGGAAGGTTGAAAAAGACGTGGCATCATCAAGTACGACGTGTGCTTGAAAGTGGACACGTGAAAAGTGGGAGTAATCGGCGTGCTTTCACGATGAAAGAGCGGCTAAAAGAAGTTTAAATGCAAGTGTGCCTGGATGTAGAAGCCGCGGAAGGCCGAGAAAGACAACCTGGCATGACCAAGTACGTCAAGTGCTTGAAAGTGGTCGTGTGAAGTCGGAATAATCGACGATAGAAGATGTATGAATGTAGAGGAAGCAAAGGAAGTCTGTCAGGACAGAGTGGTATGGCGTTCTATATGGCGTGATGGTTAGTTAGTTAGTTTATATTTGATTTCTCGAATTTCTCGAAAACTATGGGTCAAATCAAAAAACTTAGTTCTACTAAATCGACTCCAAATATGATGTAGATTCAATGGTTGTATTTGTATGGCCGGAGCGAAGCACACAATGATAGAGCTCCTGGAATTTAGCACTTGAACAACGGTGGTCTAGATGTTGTCTAGATTGGCTGGGAACAGACCGCATTGCTCGGGTGGTACATTCCAGTTGGCGGGACGTACTGGCGGGGGCGGGGTTACCTGGCGGCGCCACCATCCGCTGCCACTTCTGGAACAGGGGTGGTCTTCAGGCAGTCTCGCGGGGACAGCGCGTACGCCTTGTGCCGCGACATCAGCTCCTGCATCGGCTCCAGGATCACACACAGCTGCAGAGACACACAGACGCACAGACATTAGCACATTAAAACTAAATCACCGTCTCTAAATCATTTTATTCGATAGTGGTAGCGTAATAAACAGTATTACATATTATGTCAGTAAAGGAGTTCTGTGCCGAGACATCTTTTTACATATTAATATTAATAATAATGATCTTACGCCCTTTAAACAGCGTCTATTTTGGCCAGAAGATAAAATGGTAGAGAAAAAGAAAGATGCCAAAAGGATTCCTACCGTCATTGTCGCATCAAATTCTTATATCAACTATCAGCAAAAATTTAAAGATGATAAGTTGAAAAAAAATGAAGAAAAATTGGAAAGAAAAATATTAAAAGAGTAGGAAAAAAATGTGGTGCTTGAAAAGAAACAGAAGGCGGCCTCCATAGAGTAATGGTTAAGACGCTGGACTCACGATACGGAAATTCCGGGTTTGATCGGGAATCACAAAAAATGAGAATGAGAACACAAAATGCTAAATGCTAGTGGAATTTACCAAATCCCTGATATATCAATATTACGCCGTTCATCTTCTGATAAGCAAATGAATATTTTAAGTATTCCTTGTAGTAAAAATTATTTTACTATATTTTTTAGTTGCTTCTATGATTATCGATTGATATTTTTATTTTGTGTTGCTTAGATTTATTATTAAATATATTGAATAAATAAATCAAAATCTGTTATTTCACTCCGGTCAGTAATAGGATCACCATAGGTCAGTATTAGAGTAAAAATCAATTTTCGGTATGTCAGTAATGGATACAAAATCTGGATATGTTTTAATATTTTTTATTTTATTTCAATCACTTGACTTTTGAAACTTTTTTTTTTTCCGTATTAAAGTAAATTAATTTACTTTAGAAATAAACAAAATTATAAAGTTTCAACTACTAGATATTTAAAAACAAAAAATAAATGAAAATGTCTGCCAGATTAAGACACGAAATAGGATAGTATTATAGCCGTTTACCTTAGAACAAAAAAAATCGTTTTTTGATTTTAACATAATTTATGTATGGTACTATCGGTAACATAGCGTATCTAAAATTCACCCGGAACTGTCACTAAATTGGGTTCTTTCCGATTTTTTGTTTTAAAAAAATGATTGAAAAATTACAATACCAAGGGAGTTTTTTTTTTAATTTTTACGATGTCATATGAATTTTTTAGCGCGGTTTGAAATAGCGCTTTTTCAAATCGCTCGCAAAATCCTCCATATAGCGCGCATGCGGTGTGACGTCACAGCAATATAGGCACTCACTACGGAATGAATTTCACGCCTTCCACGGTAGACGTGTATGACGTCATTAGCCAATAACGGGCGTTAAAAGTCACTAGTAATTTCGTGTTTTTAAAACATAAATTTATAAATGAAAACAAAATTTTTGATCATTGTGTTTTATATCGTTGGAATTGTGAAAATATACTTTAGATATTTATAACGTTTTCAAGGATATTCATGTTATCGGGAAGAACCGTATTGTATATAATATACAAATATACAGGATTAGGGGACAGGTACTGGACACTCACCCTGAGGTAGTTGAGCGTGGAGTTGGTGATGCCCTGCCGCGTGATGTTCTTGGCCAGCTGGTCCAGCACGGCGTGGTCCGGGCCCACCACGGAGCGCGGGATGAGCTCGCTGACCAAAAAAATATTTTCTTTCGATTTTGAAAAAGGATACCCTCTATCTTTTTTGCAATTACTATGGCCTGTTCAGATACGAAATTTCATATGTGTACAATGATTTTAACTCGTGCCGACAAGGCCTCAAAGTTTTTCAAAATTAGAGAAATCCCCTTCACGTTGTATGAACATGTTCCGATGCAAGTCGGCACGGGTTACTGTACTCCAAATGAACTGAAATTTTCTTAACAAGTGTTTTATAGCAGAACAAAATAAAGTGGGCCCTAAGCATTGAATAACCCTGTTCTCCTCTATGGCTGCGAATCGTGGCACCTAACCAGGGGCCCAAGGCAGCAGACTTCTGAGTGCAGAGAATAGGTGTCTTAGAAGAATTTTAGGTGTGCGGTGGTCTGACTGTGTAAGGAACACAGAGGTGAGCAACCCAACCCGCGGTATCTACTGTCATCTGGCGAAGGCGTTTTTTCCCGAGAGCCGCCACCAATGGCTTGCAGGCGATTATACTGTCATCTGGCGAAGGCGTTTCCCCATATACTACGCACGCCTCCCGAGAGCCGCCACCATGCTTGCCTATTTTACAAGGCATCAGGTTCTCGGGCGTCCTGGTCGTCCACTGTTGACAATGCGTCGGCAGTTTGCGTCAGAGCTGCGGGACGTGGACCTGACTTGGGAGGACGCACGGGAGCTAGCAGCCGATCGCTTGGCCTGGAGGCAGTTGGTGGATTCCAAATGCTCCACATAGGGAGCGGATAAGGTATAATAATGAATAAAATTCATTAAATAATAATCAAGTTGAAAATAAGGACACCCTAGTAGGGTGAAAACAAAATATAGCATATAACAAAAATTTTTTTTTTTAAATTTTGAAAACGAATACCTCTCTTTCTATCAATTTATGGCCTATTTACTACGAAATTTATATGTGTATAATGATTTTTTCGTGCCGAAGAGTACAATGATTTTAATACTCAAGTTTTGCCTGTAACGAATTCCGTTAGATAGCGCCTTGCCAAGTGCCTGAGGTTTTTTTTAAAAAAATAATACAACATGAAATATAAGCGCCTCGTAGCGTAGTGATAGCGCATTTGGCTACCGTGCTTGAGGTCGCGGGTTCAATTCCCGTAGGGGGTCAACATGATAAAATATTTATTTACATGATATATTTTCATATTAATATTTCATGTGTGATACCTTGGACTGGTACTGGAAGTTAGGACTGATCATCTTACCTTCATGTAATAAAATGATCAAGATACACTGCACCGTGGTGTACCCATGCAGTGCCCTATGCACCGTTGGGTGCGGATAAGGGTAAGTTAGTTAGTTAGTTAGTGGTGGGGTGGGGACACCCTAGTGGACATGCACCGTGCATTGTTTGGGCTGTGGAAAGTAGTAGTAGTAGTAGTAGTAGTAGTAGTAGGATCCGTACTTGGTGAACATGGGCTGTGTGGGTTCATGGATTATGGTGCCTAATTAGACCAGGTGATGCACTGGTCGCAGTCCACGTGAAGGTGTTCTGAAGGACCCTTGGGGTGCTTCATGTGTAGTAGAGCTCCGTGACGCCGCCCTCGAAGATGGAGCGGAAGTAGCGCGGGATGAGCGTGCAGGCCGATGGTGTAGCGCTTGGGCCCGTCGTCCAGGCAGAAGGTCAGCGTGAGCGTGGCGTCGTCCTCACGAAGAACTCGGTGGGCGAAGGCGTCCCACCACAGGTTGTCAGACTCCTGCAAACAGAGTGGTTAGCACCTAGCCGAGTGGAAATGGTATGAAGAGTGGGTAGGTACGGGCGCCTGGCACTCTCACCTCGGTCCGCTGCTGCAGGCGCTTGTTTCGGCTCGTACACGCGGTAGTCCGGCTGGCCGAAGTACGGCGTGTGGCGCCTGGGGACAGGAACAGATCTACAACATACGGAAACGTCAGTGTGCGTCACATCACACTCCACATTAATGATGCCAATTATATTCGGCAACTATTCGGTATTACCTATTCGGCCACTTTTTTGCTATTCGGCCGAATAGTGACTTTCGGCGAATAGTGCGTACTATTCGGCCGAATACCGAATAGCAAATCATGTAAAAAAAGACACGTTATTTTACTCAAAAAATTATGTATTTATTTCCAAATTACAACATTTTAGTACTTAAAATGAATCAGTGGTAAGTTGTGATGGATAAAAACGAGCTTTTTGCAATTTTCTGGTAGCAAACGATTGCGCTTTTCATCGTAAACGTTACCAAGCCTCAGAAAATAACCTCTCACTATAAAACGCTACTTCCAGGCGAAGAAACTCGTTTTTTGCAGCATTTCGAAAGGTTCGGGTATTGTTTTTCGTTTGCTGACCATTATTGTAAGGATCGGCCTTCCGATCTAGGCGAACTGTTTTCAAATAAAAATCCAACTCGTTTGCCACAGCATTCATTCTTTCCACGTCCTCCTCATCATTATAAGACATTATCTGTAGCGACTTCTTCAGTTCGGCCGACAGTGTGTGTTTCAACAGTCTTTTTTGTCCTTAATATATTTTGATCGAATACTCGACGCCACATTCAACAGTCCGAATCATTCGGTATTCTTTTCTTACGCGTGGAGAAGATCGTCATCGCCGCCGAATATTCGGCGGCATTTCAGCGTTGCCGAATATTCGTATTCGGTATTCGGTCAATTCACTATTCGTGGCATCTCTACTCCACATGCGTTCTGTCCCCTACCCTCTCTTCCCTAATCCCCCTCCATTCAGACCCTGACTGCGGATGCACGGGTGGATGTCGCCTGGCGAGGCGGGATACCGGTCTCCACACGGGTGGTTGTAATTACTAATAAATAATGATCGGGTAGAAACTAACATACCCACCCTACCCACTGTTAACTGTTAATTTGGCCGACTCTGTTTAGTTTGGGTGATGGAAACAATGACAATTATAATACATAAGCCGAGACGTGGTAGGGGTACAATGAAAGGGGTTCGCGTACATAATCGTAAAGGATTCCGTTTTTATCACACTAACAATCTTAAATTCATTTAGCTTGTTGAAAAAATCGGTAGAGTTAGCTGGACTGAAAAAAGACTCAATAGTCTTTAAAGCAGTCTAAAAGGCTTTCCATGAAAAAATCGGTATCAGAAGAAAAACAACCTTTTTTTTAAGACAGCTGGTGTGAGCTGTCAAGTGTAAACACGGAATCAGAAGATGAACAAACTGATTTTTAAGAGGGTTTTTGTTCAATGTGGGATATTTGATATAATTTTCAAGGATGTTATTCCAAGAAGGTAAAAGGGGTTTTGGTTCAAGTGTAATCAACGACAGAAGAATTACCCGATAATAAGAAAAATATTAGATCATAATATAATTTGACGGCATCAAGCTTCCATATTAATTTATAGGCAATCCTGTCAAATTTTATTAGATCATAATAATAATTTGACGGCATTAGCTTCCATATTAATTTGTAGGCAATCCTGTCAAATTTTATTAGATCATAATATAATTTGACGGCAGAGGGTTAGTGCCGTAAACAGAATTAATGGTGCCTTAAAGTCGTAAAGTATCTAATAAGTGCTTATCAAAAGAGGCTAAATTGGCAGTGCATAATGGAGTTCTGGTACCAACCCTTATGTATGGAAGCGAAGCATGGAGTTGGAAAAATAAGGATGAAAGTAAATTGAATGCAGTTGAAATGCGATCTCTCAGGCGAATGTGTGGTAAAACTATGTATGATAGGTGCACTAATGTTGAAATTAGAGCAGAATGCAAGGCTGAGATAAGCATTATCGACAAAATTAAGAAAGGTCTTTTACGTTGTTTCGGTCATGTAGAGCGAATGGATGATGAAAGAACGGCTAAAAAAATATATGATGCGACTGTGCCTGGATGTAGAAGTCGAGGAAGGCCGAGAAAGACATGGCATGATCAAGTAAAACAAGTGCTTGAAAGTGGGCATGTAAGAAGTCGGAATAATCGACGTGCGTGCATGAGAAGATGTATGAATGTGGAGGAAGCAAGAGAAGTATGCCAGGACAGAGTGTGTGGCGTTAAATTTCATCGCTCCGGTGCTAAATTCCAGGGAAAAATCCGAGGACTACGGTAGAATGGAGAAACGAGAAGGCCCATCAGGTTTTAAACAATTTGGTACCAATTTCTTTTGATCCGCTGAATGCTTGAAGAAACTTGCGTTTGAATGTGATCTATCATTAAATGCGTCGTGCCTTCATAACAGGGTCACTTTGGATTGAATAAAACTACTACATTAATAGCAATCAGTATTGAACGCTGCAGCTAGGACTTATCTTCGGAATTTCTAAGTTCGACCACATCACTCACTGCTAAAGAAACTGCCACTGGCTGCGCTTTCAACAAAGGGTTAGAATACAAACTCTGTTTGGCTAATTGTACAAAAGCCATGCATGATGCCGCTCCAGACTATTTTAAAAGAGCTTTGCATTCCAGATGAAACTAGCTGAGAGACGTCTCCACTTCGATCAGCTACATCTTACAGCTATATCTGCAGGGTTTTAGTACCGATCCGTAATCAGCGCACAAAGTTGGAGAGCGCGCCTTTGCGGTTGCGGCCCTGTGGCTCGGAATGCCCCTCCCACCAGAAGTGCGCAACTGTGAGAGTGAAGTGATGACTTAAAGACATCTTTTGATTAATTTTTATAATCTTATTTTTTACCTCAGAAATTGAGTTTTCACTCACTTTAAAATTTCCCGAGCCGTTGAATTCAATATTCAAAGCGCCCTTGAGTAATATTTATACGAAAACGGGCGCTATTATAACATTATCCATAATAATAATATAATACATTCCCTTATCCGCACTGGACTGGTACATCGAGTGGATCATGTATAAAACATATATTTTGGTTGATTTAAGAAAGCCTTTAACAAGTTAGAATATTTGAGACAAATAACTGGATTATACTCATGCTCGACTTGTAGCAATCTTTATTCATTATCTTAAATTGGCAGTACACAACGGAGTTCTGGTACCAACCCTTATGTATGGCAGTGAAGCGTGGTGTTGGAAAAAGAAGATGAAAGTAGACTGAAAATGCTGTTGAAATGCGATCTATGTGTGGTAAGACTATGTATGATAGGTGTACAAATGTCAAAATTAGAGCAGAGTGCAAGGCTGAGATAAGCATTATCGACAAAATAAAGAAAGAACGATGGTTCGGGAACGATGTTGGATCATGTGGAGCGAATGATGATGAAAGAACGCTAAAAGAAGTTTATGATGCAAGTGTGCCCTGAGAAGATGTAGAGGCCGCGCAGGAAGGCCGAGGGAAAGACAGACCTGGCCATGACCAAGTACGTCAAATACTTGAAAGTCACGTCATGTGAAAAGTGGAATGATCGGCTCTTGTGCGTGCATGAGAAGATGTATGAATGTAGAGGAAGCATAGGAAGTCTGTCAGGACAGAGTGGGTATGGCGTTCTATCCTCTCTGCCTAATGGCGTGATGGTTAGTCCAGTTAGTTGGTTAACAGAGACAGAGAAGCTCTGGAAACTGACACGGATTATCGAGTCCGCCTCGCGGTGTATGGGGTAGCGCGTTGAGCTGCTTTCAGGAAATATTTATTTCGAGTGTGATTTTCACATGAAAATATTTCACGATGTGTTACCTTGGACCGCGCTGGAGCGCGAGACTGAGCACCTTGTGAGGGAGGGTGGTGTGGTGGTGTAGTGGTGACGGGTCCCGGGGCCCTGTAAACGCCCGGTATAACGCGCGCGCTGCCGGGCACCGCGGGCCGCACGCACACCGCCGCGCCGCGCTGTACACACGCGACAGTTTGCTCGCCCGCGATGGTGGTGGTGTAATGGGACAACGAGGGGGTCGACAACCAATTCACCTTCATATTCTTGTTGTCTACAAATCGACGCCTCCTACGTATAATATCGTAGCCCACAAAATTCGATTGAAAATTTTTTCTTCCGTATGCATTGGTTGTAGAATAGACAAATTACGCCCAAAAAAAGTTTTCTGTAAATTGAAATTGGATATTTGGCAAAATAATTTTTTTTGTTTGGGTAGAATTAAAGATATAGTTAAATACAGGAACGAAATTCACCGAAAACTCAAAATATCCAACTACATTGTGGGTTACGATTATTATACTAGGAGGGCGTCGAAATATGTACGTAGATAAAGTCATTTTTCCTTAGTAACCTTCAAAATGATGTAACTGTTATGGAAAATTAAGGATTTGAATACTTTGTATGCTCCGACGCACGACTGGAGTTTGTCATCTTGAATGGCAATACAATAATCATCCCTATTTCCCCGGAAAACGATACCCATGTTAATATCATCAATGAAAAACGTAAAAATATGTTATTTGTTTATTACGTTTTTAAAAGCATCCTAACTAACTAACCATCACGCCATTTCTCCGTAGGGGTAGGCAGAGAGGATAGAACGCCACAACATATCCGTCCTGGCAACACTTCTCTTGCTTCCTCCACATTCATACATCTTATCATGCGCGCACGTCGATTATTCCGACTTCTTACATGCCCACTTTCAAGCGCTTTTTTACTTGATCATGCCAGTGTTTGTCTTTCTCGGCCTTCCTCGATTTCTACACCCAGGTGCAATCGCATCGTATATTTTTTTAGCCGTCCTATCATCACCCGTTCGCTCACACCTGACCGAACCATCGTAGAAGAGACTTTCTTGATTTTGTGGATAATGCTTATCTCAGCCTTGCGCTCTTGCTCTAATTTGGACATTTTGTACACCTATCATAACATAGTCATACCACACATAGATCGCATTTCAACAGCATTCAGTCTACTTTCATACCTTGTTTTTCCGACACCACGCTTCACTACCATACATAAGGTTGGTGGTAGCAGAACTGCGATTTTGCTGTGGATTGCAATGTGATTTTCATTTAAATATATTTCATGTTACCCTCCACGTAATAAAATGAATCCATGATAGATCATTGTACCTTGCATTCAATGTACCAATTCAGTGCCCCTAGGAAACGCAACAATTAGATCACACATAAATCGCATTACACTCTGTCCTGACAGGCTTCCTTTGCTTCCTCTACATTAATACACCTTCTCTTGCTGACCATTCAACATTACGTGCAGTTTTTTCTGTCTGTAGGTAAAAGTGGTTAGTAGAGTTTGTGGGAAGAAGTGCCGGAGAGTTTAGGAGCGTGGCGGCCCCTGGCGCGCGCTAGAGTGTGAGTGCGCATGTTTGCACACATTCCGCGCATCCGCCACTTTTTCAACCTACACGCCGCGCCGCGCCGTGTGTGTACATGGGCCGCTATGTTGCCCCCGCGGTACATAGGGGGCCTCGGACGCCGCTCCCGCCGCCGGCATCCGAGAAGCTTCGAGATACAAGACATATTCCCGAGTTTATTTATAATGGAAGTCCTTAAAATATAGCTTGATTAGAATGAACAGTTCGTTCACGTTAGAAATCTGTATGAATCAAGTCCGATATGATTGTATGGGACTTGGTTCAAAAAAATACTACCATGTTGAAATGAACGTCTAAACGAGTGATTAGTACATAAATATACAAAAAAACATTAGTAATCTGGAATGCTTCACATATCAATCAAATATATATGTATATATATGAAATTTTATTTATTTCATCAGCTTTAAAACCATTTAAAATTAAACAAATTAAACATTTTTGACAGCTGTCTAATTCACAATCAATCATATTTTTAAGAGGACTATAGTCTATTGGTATCCATAGATAATGGGTTATCAAATTTATACAGTAGGTTTTAAGATAGGTTGGGTTTAATAAAATAATTTAAATCAAATAGCTATTTAAAGCAATATCCTTTATAGTAGGTTATGAAATTTATACTTGTATGGTTTAATTAAATAATTTAAAAATCAAATAGCTATTTAAATCGAAATTTATACAGTAGGTTAAGATTTTTAAATCCAACCAATCACACCAGCTTTGCCCTTTTCTATATGCTGTAGGTTACCTCTATGAATCCATGTGAGTAATAAAAAACTTTTGTTGGAATTTTCGAACAGCCTCTACCCACGCTTTTTGTGAAGTAGTATTCCGTAAGTAGTAAGATAGGTTAACAGTTACTCCCCATTACTTGAAGTCAGAATATATTTTGGTTTGCTGTTGTAAAGACACTACAGAAGATTCAATAGGAAAATAAGAATTTACCCTACACTACCTGTTCGGGAGTAAAGTTCTCCCTAATTTTAATTCATTCTAAAATCCACATCGGTATGATGACAAGATTGGGATTTATTCAATTGACTGCGGATGTAATCAATTTATAGTTCAACATATTGGACAAACAGCCCGCAATCCTATATTCAACTGTATTGGACAACAGCCCGCAATCCTATAGTCAACTATATGGACAAACAGCCGCAATCCTATATTCAACGTATTGACCAACCAGCCCGCAAT
>JAGVSP010005856.1:0-23767 GCA_022494985.1 Micrasema minimum
CCTGTTTGACTCCTTTTGGGATGTCAAACCACGACGTGAATGACCCATTTACCCTTACACACGCTACACTGTCTTTGTACAAGGAAGCAATAGCGCGGACAAGGTTGTCGTTCACTCCATACTCAGATAAGACCATCCATAGCTTTTTCCTATCAACACGATCAAATGCTTTTTGCAGGTCAACAAAAGCGCAGAAAAGCTTCCGGTTTTTCGCCAAAAACTTCTCCGACAAATTGCGTAACGCAAATATTTGATCCATACATCCTCTGCCGTTCATAAATCCACTCTGAACATCCCATATTTTATCCTTAGTCTCTGAACATCCCATATTTTATCCTTAGTTTTCCCTTATTTTATCCTTATTTTATCCTAAAATACTACCACGAGACACAAATTGACAGTAACGACATCTTAATTTTTGACCACGTGATCATCTATACCCGCTCTCCGATTGGTCGAATTGGGCCTGTCGACAAGTTTCATGGATCTAGCGGAGTTTGAAATACAACGCAGTTTTTTAGTCTTTTTTACGTGAAATCTAGCGGGGTTTGCAAGTATAGAAGTATTTTAAACAATAAAACCCAAAAATCGGCATTCCGATAGAGTAAATACTTCATTTTCTTATAAAACTGGATCTGGCGGGTTTTGAAGGTAGGCGACACAATTTTATTACATGAAGGTAAGATGATCAGTCATACGCTTCAATACCAGTCCAAGGTATTACACATGAAATATTAATATGTAATATAAACATTTCGAATGTAAACAATAGATACACAATTCACAAGAATGGCCTTCTTTATATTCACCAGAAACATCGAAAACAAAATTTTAAAAAAACAATATCCCAAATCAAAAACACGCGTTTTCGTCATTTTGATTATATTTCGTATTCCCGAGAGCAGGCGCGCGGCGCTCCAATTAAAATCTGAAATACATAAAAAGGTTTTAAATTTTCCCGCCATTCCAATCAAGGCGGCCATTTTCCCGACAGGGGGATTTGACGGAACACCACACACGGGAAATTACACTGCATGGGAATGTACCATTGACAAGAGTGTTCACTGAAAAAATAAAGAATTGTTACTACCCGCTGTGTCCCTGCATACAACGCTTTGCTTTGTGGTCTGTGCATTGCAACCAATACAAGGTGGTTATGAATACAATTTTAAGGATGCATATTTGAACAATAATAACAAAAGCATTGATTATTCACGTCAAGTGTGCCAAATGTACAAGTCGAGGGAGGCTGAAAGCGGCATGGCAAGATTAAGTTCAAGTTAGTACTTGATTGTGGGCATGAGAAAAGTCGGAGTAATCGGCGTGCTTGCATGAGAAGATGTATGAATGTGGATGAAGCAAAAGTAGTTTAATTAACCTTTAGATATTATTGATATCCCAACAGAGACAGAGAAACTCTGGAAACGAATGTGGATTATCTAGGCGTTTACAGGGCTTATGACCTGTCATTGGCTGGGTTAAGTGGCCACTTGATGTATTACAACATTCCCCATTCCGCCCATCATCTGATAACCATACATGACAAATTTTTTGAACTTCTCTTAGTATGAACTATCTTGCCACGTTTCACTTTACAAGTGTTTTTCTCACTGGTGACATCTGTTGAGAAGATTGTTAAACATTTTTGGCAAACCATCTTTATTGGTGTAGGTAAAGCTCATCCAAACTTAATTACTTACTAGAAAGCGCCTGAAGATGTCTCTCCAATTTATTATTTGCTTTAAAAAGATTTACTGGTTAAAATTAACCAGTAAATCTTTTTAACAACATTTTGTTGTTAATTAACCTTAATTAATTCCAACGAATGCAATACGAGTGCACTATGATAACGCTTTTAGAATACTGAATCGCTTCCCAAGGTTTTGTAGTGCTTCCGGGTATACAGTGAAAGTCCCACCCTTTCCCTAGACTGTTTTAAAGACTATTGAGTCTTTTTTCAGTCCAGCACAACTCTACCGATTTTTTAAAGCTAATCCGCGAAATTTAATAGATTCAGTTTAAACTGGAAAAAGCGGAAGAAAAGAAGGTTAAATACGCGACCAAATGCTTTCATTGCCCCTATCACTGTCTCGGCTCTAAGATTGTCATAAACACATTCACCCCAACCTGCTCAAGGAGCTGGCCCAAATTTACAGTGATAGGGATATTAGTAATTCTACCCCTTTTTTAGTAGTAAGTTACAAACCACCACCCGCCCAACCGCAGCCTCCCGCACACCCCCCGTCTATGTCTGCTTCCGGGTATGTCTGCTTTCTCAGGAATAAGCTTCTTTGAAGCCACGTCCACTTCATGGGTCAGCTGTTTGCGTGCAGGGGTGAGGTAGTTGCCTCGCCGCTGTACGCGGATGGCTCACTCCTGAAGCACTGGTTGAAATGATTGAATTATCGACCACCTTAAGTCCTTTTGGATACATGATTCCCTTTGGGTATAATTTATCTATATTAATTTTATTTATGAAGCATATAAAGCGTAAGATCATCTTACCTTCATGTAATAAAATTATCAATATGCACTGTACTTGATGTACCGATGCAGTGCTCTATGCGCCATTTTAGTATTTTATTTTTGTTTTTTTTTGTATAAATTTTTGTCTGTGTACTTATGTCCGCCTCGTAGCACAGTAATATCGGACTTGGCCACCGTGCATGAGGTCGCGGGTTCAATTCCTGTAGGGGCTCAACATGAAATATGTTTTTAGATACATGTGATTTTAATATTAATATTTCATATGTGTACTTTGAATTGGTACTGAAGCGTAAGACTAATCATCTTACCTTCACGTAATAAAATGATCAAGATCACTACTTGGTGTACCGATGCAGTGCCCTATGCACCATTGGGTGCGGATAAGGGAAAAAGTAGTTGTAGGAGTATCAATGTTGATGCGAGATAAATAATGATTATTATGTCCTATATCTAATACTGGAACACAGACCACTTTAGAAGAACAAGGTGACAAAAATATAACGGTCACCCTGTTATCGGTAATCCTAAAAAGTTCTCGTAAAAGCATTTTGGTTTAACGTACATTTCCCGGATATGCCAAAAGCGACGCGCTTAGTAGGTAGTAGGTACCAACTGCCAACTTTCCCAACCGGATGCGTTCACTATGTTGAAATACCATTTTTCTATTAGTGAAGAATTCAAACACAGCTATCGTATAGTGTACAATGCTAATATTATTTTTTTTTTTTTTATTTATAGAAAAACAACAGTATAGATACATGAAAAAGTAGAATACAAAAAAAAGCATGATTACCAATGGGGTTCTTTCCGATTTTTTATTTTTTACTTAAAATAATTCATTGAAAAATTACAATATCAAGGAAATCTTTTAATTTTTTTTACGATGTCATATGAATTTTTTCTAGCGCGGTTTGCAATAGCGCTTTTTCAAATCGCTCGCAAAATCCTCCATCTGGCGCGCATGCGGTGTGACGTCACAGCAATATAGGCGCTTACTACGGAATGAATTTCACGCCTTTCACGGTGGACGGGTATGATGTCATTAGCCAATAACGGGCGTTAAAAATCATTAGTATTTTCGTGTTTTTAAAACATAAATTTATAAATGAAAACTAAATTTTTGAGTATTGTGTTTTAAATCGTTGGAATTGTAAAAATATACTTGAAATATTTATAACGTTTTTAAGAATATTCATGTTATCTGGAAGAACCCCATTATAGTTTTCCACATTTAAACATTGGCAAAGTAAGATGGAAAAAATAAATCTAAGACAGGAGATATGAGGGAAGGATAGGAGGATGATAGGGATAGGAAAAAAGAAAAGAAGAGGACTTATTTGATTGAGTCTAATTGGAAAATGAAGAGGTTTCTAGGCTCTAGAAGATAGGGGCTCTCAATTATGGTATTAATAACTTTATACAAAAAATATAAATCAGATATATTCCTACGCTTAATAATTGAAGAAAATTTATGGAAGGCTGATGATTTTTTTTAAGAGTTAAATCTCAAATAAAGCTAAGCATCCAACATTTTTAGAAATTTATTTTGAATACGATCAAGTTGAACTATGTATGTAGAGTATTGAGGGTTCCAAACGACTGAGGCGATAATATAAAATAAAAATATATAAAATATAAAAATGTCCTACATCGAGAGCTTTTTTACTACTTTTTATCACGTAATATTATACACCATACTGCACGCGCACCGGCGAGAAATACGTCACAGCCAAAGATTTCACAAAACCTACTTCTATATTATTTGGTCACAAGTCAAATAATTTAATTTTACTGTCAGAAATAAACACATGGTTGAAACGGTTTTTTCATGTGAAAAATTTAGTTCTTCCGAGCATCTATATTTTGAATTTTTATTCTTCTATCTTCATAGATAATTAATCATTAATTCCACAATCTGTAACTGAATATCGATTTCGTAACCGCAACAGGAGGATATAAAGATCAGTTTGTTCGCTTCAGTACCAGTCCAAGTATGTAAAAAAAAAAAACACATTGAATAAACAAAACGTATATCAAATTAGAAAAAAAATCTACGGAAGGCACATATCAAAAAAAACTAACTTTTATATCGCTCTCAGTTTCCAACATAGATTTTATTTGAGTTTAACAACGTTTTATGAAAGATTTTTATAATGGAACACACAAGTTGCAATATTATAAATAATGTATGTGTAATGAGATAGGCCTCTGATATGCGGCTGAGGTCTATATCAGAGATGGTGAACTGATGGTGCATGAATCCGAAACTTATTTTCTGTTTTTCAGCATGGCTGCGGCTGTTGTGTAAAAATAGACAAAAGCATTTAAAAGAAAATATAATCAACATTTTGAATGTATACAAATACTAGTCAAATTACTGGATTATACCCATGCTGGGCTGATATCAGATATGATTGATATCTCAACAGAGACAGAGAAACTCTGGAAACGAATGTGGGTTATCTAGGCGTGTACAGGGCTTATGACCTGTCATTGGCTGGGTTAAATGCCACTTGAGGTACTACAACATTCCCAATCCGCCCATCATCTGACAACCATATATATGACAAATTTTGGAACTGATATATATTTGAACTCGTCTACGTCGTTCCGCATTACTGAAATTTTCTGTGCTGGTATCATCTGTTGAGAAGATTGTTAGATAACCCACATTCGCTTCCAGAGTTTCTCTGTCTCTGTTGGGATATCAATAATATCTGAAAATAGAATCAATTAATAAGGTAATTCTTTTTCATTTTTTAAGCTGTGTAGTATAGAGGTAATTGTACGATTAGCTTCGTAATTACACAACTACTATTTTCCGTTATCTGCACCCAACGGAGCATAGGACACTGCCTTGGTGTACTAAGTGCATTAAATATTTATGATTTGCTACACGAAGGCATTATGATCAGATTTACGCGTAGGTGTTGTTATGGACATAAAATAACTATTAAAATTTACTAAAAAGTACTACTTCTTTCCCTTACCTACATCCAATGGTGCAAATGGCATAGCATCAGTAAACTACATGCATCAAATTTTGATAATCTGTTACATGAAAGCAAGATGACCAGTCTTACGCGTGAAATATTAATACAAAAATCCACATTTTAAATAAATATTTCAAATGACCCTTGTCGGGAATCGAACCTGCGAGCTCATATAAAGTGGCCGAACGCGCTATCCCATGAGGCACCACGATCTACACCACGAGGGGAGCAGAAAACTACTAATGTTTTTAAAGTCTTTGTGAACCTTTGGTTGTCGACCCCCTACTGAGACTTAACTGTTCGCAGTGATAACTTTTTGTGTCTGAATCTAAAACTAAGTTGAAGCTTTTAGATCTTCTTCGAATCGGCAACTTTATTGACTCGTTTTTCAATTTGAATTTATAGATATTTGAGAAGACAAATGTGTATTTTTTTAAATTTTCAATAACTATATAAAACCGCTAATTAGTAAAATAAACATTCGTTTCACTTACTAAGTAAGTTTTGCCATTTTCTTTGAACCCAATGACAATTATAGATATTTGTTATTATAATAAGTTACTCTCAACTAACTCAATTTCTTAATTTAAGCATTCAATGCCAAGGGCATTTAGGGCATTTTGCCTGATAATTGGCTTAAAAAAACATTGCTATTTCTAACCTGATAAGGCAAATGTCATAAAAATTTTACCAGCAGCTGTTAACGTCAATCATAAAAACAAACAAATGCACAAACTGATGTTTATAGATAGCATATTTAAAAAAAACTATCTCAATACTGTCCTGTGAAACCTAAATAATTTTTACTCAAAGATATCCATGAATAGTATTGTGTCAGCTTCCTTAGGGAATAAGACTAAGAGGGAGATGGTGGAGTGACAATATTCAGAATGGAGTCACTGACAGGGAGTCCGCTCCCCAAGACAGAAGACAGCGGAAGATGCTCCTTTAGAGAAGGCGTTGTAGAGACATTAAATAACCGAAACCGGGTTATGGTCTAGCGGTAGATTCGGAGATACCGGATTTGAATCTCTAAGTTCGAATTCCACTCTGGCACAACTTTTTTCCTGCTTTTGAAAGCAGCCCGAAATTGAAATATTTGAGTATGTAGAATAAGAGCTAAAACGTTTTTTTTAAAGAAAAAAAAAGTACCTACACAATTTTGACTTCAACATTGAGAGCAACGAGATATAACCACAAATGTAAAAATACAATCATTAAATTTTCATTGGACAATCTTTACGTACCTAATTAGTTGTATACAATTCCAGGCTTTTGTGCGTTTGAGCTAACTTTAATTAAAAAACCCGACCCGGGCGGATGTCTTACGCTTCGAAGTACCTACCAACAAAAAGTTTTTGAAGCACATTCCCAACCGAGAGCTTTGTCCAGTAAAGGGTACAAGAAGGTTATTCAAGTATTCGGCTATTGTGTTGTAAAAGCGTTCAAATTTAATCTTATTTCTAAATATTAGAAAAGAAAGAAAGTAAAACAAAAAAGTAACTCGTATTTAAGAAATAAAAAAAAAACCTATTTTCAGATTTAAGTACAAACACTTGCGCGTTCGTGTGATAAATTTATCTACTGTACTTGGCGTACTAATGTAGTGCCCTATGCACCACTTGCACTGGCACGAGACGTGGCATTCAAGTTGTAATATGTTAGATATTTTTTTAGATGTGTGTGATTCCTGTCACTGGCGTAAATTTAGTCAGTGAGCAGGAGTATTGAAAAATGCGTATTTTATGTGGGATAGAAAACTGCACAGTTTCCTGTGCAGTTTCTTGTGCAGTCTCCTGTTCAGAAAACTTATAATACATAAGCCGAGACAGTCGTAGAGGTAATGAAAAAAAAAAAAAAAAAAATAAAATAAAAAAAAAAATAAAAAATAAAACTAACGAACGAACCTAATGTTTACTACTTAAATTTATTCTGTTGACCAAAATTAGTGTTTTTCAAAGTAAAAAAAACAATTATTAACAACTTCTTCTAAAGTGAACTACACAACCTGGAACACTACAACTACAGGTATAAAAATTTCGATAAAATAACAAGAAACTAGTTAAAAATAACACTTCTTAAAATTCTAAAATCCGAACATTATAACTAACGAAGCTGCATAGTTCTGAAAGTATTTTGATTGAAGACAATCTATTGGTCGAAGTTTGTTAAGAGTATATGTGCGCTATTGGTCGAATTTCAGTTGATAAATTACTAGGGTGACCATTACTTGCCTTAGAAATAAAAAATATTAAATATGTCAGTTGATGCACAAACCCGTTCAAAATCGAAGAAAGACTGAAGAAGGAGATTTATTTACCAAATTATCAGCTTATATAAATATACAGCTGGAGAAAATGAAAAAAGAAATAATGGACAAATTGGATAAAGAAATAAATGAAGTCAAAATATCTAATGAATTTGTTTGTGAAAAATATGATGAAATAATTAAAAATTTCCAGAATTTAAATGAAATCAAAAGCTCGGTCAATGACCTCCAACAAGAAGTTAAGAAAAAGGGAGCAATAATCAAAAACTTGGAGGTCCGAGTTGCTGAGATGGAACAAAAACAATTATCAGACCACATCGAAATCACGGGAATGAAAGAAGAAGAATTGGAAAACACCGAGAAAAAGGTTATTGAATTTCTAAATAAATTTGGCGCTAAAGTGGGGCCTGAAGATCTTTTGTCTGTCACAAGGAAGTATGATAGGAGACCAAACCACCCAAAAAAATATACATCCAAACAAAAAATGAAAATATCAAAAATGAAATTTTAGCAACCAAGAAGAAATTAAATAAAATAAAACTATCCCAAAAATCAGATATCTTCATAGGGGAAGTTATTACACCGTACTTCAAAGAACTATTATGGAAAGCAAAAAACAAGCCAAACAAACACATATCAGTATACATGGATAAAAAAAACGCCAAATTTTTATGAAAAAGGAAAATGGTGCTAAAGTAGTTAAAATTAATCACGAGGAAGATCTTCTTCATATCTAATTCCGATAAAACCTAAATATTAAAAAAAAAAACAATATGGCTTTAGAAATCTTAGAAAAAATTGACCATATTAAAACAAGCAAATTTTACACAACTAGTGATATAGAATCCTGTAGAAAAAATTTTTAAACCAAGAAAAGTCATTCAAAATCTTAAACCAAAACATAAGGAGCATCCAGAAAAACTTCGATGAATTTACTATTGTTTTAAAAACACTAAATATGAACATTGATGTTGTAATTCTCACAGAGTGCTGGATTTCAAAAGATTACTCTCCTAAACACACTGAAAACTACTTACCTTATCACACAAGAAATAATCCCAAACATATTTATAACCATATATGCATAGACAAGCAAATTTTACTCAACCAATAATGTACATAGAATCCTGAAATAAATTTCTGAATAAAGAAAAGTCATTCAAGATTTCAAATCAAAACATAAGAAGCATACAGAAAAACTTCGATGAATTTACTATTGTTTTAATGATCCTGAAACCATGGTCACCACATAAAAATAAACTTAATATCGAATTAAAGTATCGTATTAAAGTGTGCTCAAGACTCAAGATATTGCAACAATAATTGTCATAATATATTTGAACCTCATCTACCTACCATTTTGGTGATAGTATTAGTGAGTGACATTGATCAAGTGTGTGTAAATTAATATTGTTTAACTTGTTATATTTTTTGTAAATAATGTCGACCAAGAAAAAAAAAAAAAAAAAAAAAAAAACATTAGCTTGTAAAATGCTTTCCTCAGCACGGGGTCCCCCAGTGAGGAATGCATTGAATATAACAATATGACGTCTTAAAAACTGAAATGTACTAAATAAATAAAATAAAAATAAAATAAATGAAAGCATTTGTTCGCGTACATAACGTAAACGCATCCGTATTTTTATCTCACTAACAATCTTAAAATCGCGGTTTAGCTTGTTGAAAAAATCTGTAGAGTTAGACTGGACTGAAAAAAGACTCAATAGTCTTTAAAACAGTCTAGAAAAGGGGTTGAGGCTTTCATTGTTGTTGGAAAACTGTACAGTCTGTCAAAAGACAGGCTAAATATGTGTATTTTTTAAGTGCAATCCACCTTTTCATAAAAAAAAACAAAATTGTCCAGTCAGCCCCAACGCCGCCTCGACCTTTCAATATTCCGCACACAGTTTCGCTTTCTACGGACTGTTTGCAAACGTGCACAAGAAACTTTAACAGTCATTGCCCGTATAAAGTGTCCTTAAGTATAGATACTAACAAGATATTACGAAAAAGGTGTGTAGGTTTTTCTTATTATTTCGGTTAAACGGTGATGTGTGATTAATAACAAACTGCTTATTTTAATTTGTATTTGAAAACATAACTACAAAGTAAGTGCTTCTTACATAAATGTTAATAAAACATACAAATGTACTAAACCCACTAAGTTTTACGCTGTTTCCCAAAGTTTAAAGCAAGAAGTAGGAGAGAGGGCTTTTGTGTATCTAGGTTAAGATATTAATTGAAATGAACAAGACTTCTCTGTGTATTCAAGACTCGCAAAATCCCAATCTGCCACCGAAACTGATAATATATCCTAACCAGCGAGCGAACCTGATAAATACATTCACGGTATATAACGCTTAGTTGACAGTGACGCGCGATGTTGCCTCCAACTACGTCTTCAAGTGTCTCTTAAAACTGCCACCACCACAGAGATGTAATGGTATATTGGTGTACTGTAATTCTGGTGTATTCTGGTAACTTGTAATACTTGACGCATCATTGTATTGGGTTTGTTCACAACTTGAAAACTACTGCTAGGAGCTGCTTTACGAAAGTGATATAAAAGATGAAGGATATGTTTTTAGAATGACAGATTAACACGCAAAAGATTCCTCAGAATACCAATTTACAGCTGCACTAAGACAGATAGTGATAACCATATCATAAGCGGCGCGGCATTGTATTAAAATTTGCTTTAGTTTTACAGTACTGGCACTTCGGAACAAATTTTTAAAAAAACATTCTTTAGATGTTGATTTACATCTTCAAAATTTTCCTTTTACCTTACGGAAATTTTTTTAAAAATCTTTTTTTATGACAAAAGGATTCTAAATATAATACAAAAAAATATAAAAACTAGGTAGGCCAATTGCCCTTTAAAATTGTTCACATCGTGCTTTCGAATGACCAAAACATAATGTTTATGAAAATGTGACATACATACAATAAAAGCAAAAGTGATCACACATATCCCAAGGACAACCTTCTCTTGAACCCATCTACGGAGCTTTCGGAAGATGTCCATACCTTCAGTGCTGTCCCTGTGTATTACAATTGATACTCTCTGCACATACGAGAGAGAGGATTGTAATACCCTGTATTGGAGGAAAAGCGCTCAACTCTGAAAATGTCTGGATTACGCAGTCGTAAATTGGCACGCAGACAGATTTCGCTTATTAGCGTTGTGTCAAGGTGACTATTTATAACTTGTCTCCAAAACAGGTCATTATATGGTGGGATGCGTTTATTAATATTTTAACCAAGTTTTGATGTAAGTAGCGCCTAAAAAAGTAACAAGTACATAGCCACTTTTCTGGTTCCACAAATCAACTATATATTCAGTACGACCCTTTTTGTGCGCTCAGGAGACGGGGGCTTTTAAAGCATCCATTTGTAGTCAATCTGTTGTATAAGCTCCGTTTTTAAAAAATTTTCAAGGGGAATCTTTTAAATTTTTTATTTTAATTTTTCTCACTTTATTACTACTCACAACAAAAACGTAATTTAAAAATATAGGACATTTCCCATGCAACAAACATCAAAGTTAATTATTTTAAATGATTTTGAAGTGTTGCTGGAGGGGGTAATATAATATGCCAGCTAAAGTGTATCTATGGCAGCGCCCACTAGAAATAAAAAAAAAATTGCCCACACTTATTGCATGGGACCAAGAACGTGGCAAACACAATTAGAATATTGATCATACTACTAAAAAATGATTATTTAAAACTTTCTTTCAAGAGTAATGCTTTTTTACCAATTTTATATATCTCTGAAATTCTTTTTCGAAGGTAGGAATCATATTGTTTTATTGTACGAGCAGCGATGTTAATTTTATTTTTTCTCACTAAGTTTGCTTGAGTTTATTTTTTTGCAAAATAATCTGTTTATGTCAAACATAACATAAACATAAGAGCATAATGATGTGGAAATAGAATGAATATTACTTTTTACCCTCTTCTTTAACATGCGGTATAAAATCGCGCGATAAAAATATTGAACAGCCTTTGATGTGGGAAACCTACAAAAAAAGTGCGTAGAAACATTATTTAATGTTTACCATTTTCATAATTGTGTTGCAGTGTGATAATTATATGCCAAGAATGACAGATTAAAAAAATTGTTTGAAATCATTCGAAAAAGAAATTCATTCAAATCGACTTCTTTTTTACTGAAGAGAGTTTCTATTTTAACTTAACTTTCCATTAGAGTAGACAGAGAGGATAGAACGCCATACAACTCTGTCATGACTCCTGACACACTTCTATCGCGTCCTCTACATTCATACATCCTCTCATGCTCACTCGCCGATTGTTCCGACTTTTTACATGTCCACTTTCAAGTACTTGTCGTAATTGATCATGCCATGTCTTTCTCATACATCCTGAACATACGTCCAGGCACACTTGCAATATAACTTCTTTTAGCCGTTCTTTCATCACTCATTCGCTCCACATGATCAAATAATCGTAAGAGCCCTTTCTTAATTTTGTCGATAATGCTTATCTCAGCCTTGCACTTTGCTCTTATTTCGACATTTATACACAACCTATCATAAAGTCTTACCACACATTCGCCTGAGAGATCGCATTTCAACGGCATTCTGTGTACTTGCGTCCCTTCTTTTCCAACACCACTATTAGTCATTTTATTAAAAATTCGAAATGTTTTTTTTTTTTTAAAATTTGATTATATGTTTAATAATAGTCGTTTTTTTTAAAACGTTTTTTTCCTATTTTCAAACATCTCTATCTCATAATCTCCCACGCATTGCTTATACGGTAAAATAAGAGAAATTTATAAAATGAAGGAAACTTTGTGAATTCAATTCAATCTAGCTTTTTCTTGCAATTTGTTTTTAAAAAATTGTACATAATTATTGGCTGTGTGTAAATATTTTTGCTTTTAGTGCGTAAAATGTTGAGAAACATTGAATCGATAGCTTCAGTTAAGTTATTTTAAGCGCACTTAAATACTAAAATAGCACTGCGATTATAAGAAATGCATGCATTATTGAAGTTTTTTTAAATATCTGTACATTTGAAGTAAAATCGGATATCATTCTTATTTTATCAGAACTTTATTGACTTTCAAAAATATTTACTCAGAGTAATCAACGTTTGAAGAGTGACCCCAAATTGAAGCTCCCTGAACTACGAATCTTATCTCCGTAATAACTATTTATGTATTTTTGTTTCAGTTATACAAAGACCGTCGGACTGGTGACATGTGTAAATTATATTTTCAATAGTTTAGTTATCCTAAGAAATGTTGGTCCATAGTAACAGAGTGCTGAAGGGTAATGAATGGACGCATTCCAAGATGGCTCTCGTGCTGGCCGTTTGTTTTCTAATAGTGAGAAGTGCTTTTTGTGATGGAGTGAGAACTGAGATAGATGGGGATGCTGTTCCGATAGTGAAGGAACCAGTTCGTCAAAGGTTCGTCAGGACGACGAAGTTCACCATCGAGGAGTTGCAGCACTCCAAATTCCCGCAGAAGTATTCTGATGATCTTGACTTGGACCCCTGCAAAGCGGGTGAGTTTCAAAGAGTTCATTATACACATATTATTTACTAGAATGCGCATTTGTACGCACAGAAGTTAAGCAACCAACTGCCATCCGGCGAAGGCTTCTGGCTAGCTAGGCCATAATACTATGTATGCCTTCCAAGAGCCTTAGGCATCAGGTTCTCAGCGTCCTGGGCGTCCACTGTTGACAATCTATTAGCAGTTTACATCAGAACGGGACGTTTTTGGGAGTTGCACGGAAACTGACAGCTAGCTGGTAGCCAATAACTTGGCTTAGAGACAGTTTGTGAAATTAATATGCTCCACACAGGGAGCGGATAGGTATAGAATGATTATGCTGATGAAAATTTTATTATACTTGAGGTGTTTTCTCACGAAAACGAGTAATTAAAAGTTATGCAATTTTTAATATATTATTGTCATTGTGTACCAACAATGCAGGTTAGGTATAATTTATCTCTTCTTACATGCGGTATCTATTAACAAGTACATATATATAAGTAAATAAATACCTATGTGTAATATGTAGATGCAAATGTCTAGTTTACACTAACATTCATAATCTTAGTTTTTAAACTTTGCCCCTTCGTATTTCCTGTTTAATTGAGTAATTATAATGATCTCCGAATGAAAATGAAAAAAGATTAATTTTTATAACCATCTAACACATGATGTGTAATTTTGGATTGATTTGATCCTAATTTTTATATCACAGACTATGTATGTACTGTGTACGAGAATGGGGTATGTATTTTATTGATTTAAGTGAATAATTTGTATAATGATAATTATTATCGAAACATTTAATTATATTGTAGCTTATATACTCATTAAACTTTTATTTTATTCTCGTATAGCTTCATTCCACGACTGTGGATTTTATTCTTAGACAGATCCATCGCTAAAAAATATTTCAGTCGTTATAATAAAAAGATCTGCACTGAATTCCCTTTGTTCGTTAATGCATTAATTCCCGTTGGGTGGCAGAACTCCTCTTCACTAAAAAGGAAAGCAAAAGATCTTAAAACAATGTCTGAATGTGAAGGATTTGTAAGACAAACAGCGCCATTTTTTTCAGTCCGCACTGGACCAGAACCCGAGCCCTTTAATTACAAAGAACCACTGTCACCGCGGCATAAGGCTTCACTCATAGTGTAGGTACATCTTAATGAAAGCGTTCAGTAACTTTCAATACGATAAAAAGCTTCTCAAAGCTCGCCTTGTTCCCGCCATGAGTTTAATCGCATTTAACGACGATTAAAATGAATGAATGGAGATCTTACAGCGTCATTAGTAATTTTAAAAAACTGTGCAGTCGTTTGGTATTTGTTCGCTTTTAATTCAAAGTCGTTTTAACTCAATTATCGCGTTCAAATGGTACGTTGAAGGAATATTAAATTTGTTAATTTTTATCTAAATCAATGAAATTTTATGCGTCTCCTGGTGTTTTTTTTAATTAAATTGCAAAATGTTTTTTTTTATTCGAACATTTTCATTTACATTTTAATTCTCAATTGAATCGTAGTTTTTTTCTATATTATGGTCACGAAAAACATGCAAAATCATTTCAATTTCACTAGGAATTGTACCTTTGACCTCATTTAAAATGCTTCTATCTAAACATCTAGATAAAAATATTTTTTGTACTATTTACAATTAAATGTTAAAATACAGAGCTTTAAAAAAAGTTAACTAACTAACAAACTAACCATTACGCCATTTCCTCGTAGGGGTAGGCAGAGAGGATAGAACGCCATACCACTCTGTCCTGACAGACTTCCTTTGCTTCCTCTACATTCATACATGTTCACATGCACATACGCCGGTTATTCCGACTTTTCACATGTCCACTTCCAAGTACTTGACGTACTTGGTCATGCCATGTCTTTCTCGGCCTTCCGCGGCCTCTACATCCAGGCACACTTGCATTTGAACTTCTTTTAGCCGATCTTTCATCACTCATTCGCTCCACATGACCAAACCATCGTAAAAGCCCTTTTTTAATTTTGTCGATTATGGGATAACTTGTTAAGCGGCATTTTTATGATAAACACCTCAAGGGCGTTGTACGTTGACACAACTTAATTAATTCCAGACCCAATACATTTACGAATGCAAAATCTATAAAGCGAATATAGTGATCGCTGGTTCAGTAGTTCTGCGATTCTCGATAGCGGCCCTGAGCAGGATTTAGTGCCCTCTTCACAAACTGCAAGCCGCCGTGAATATGAAGTGCCGCCCAGCCGAACCGGTTGCCGCCCATGCCAGACTGTTTCCAGATCATATTTTGGGTTCATTTGCATACCAAGAACCGTGCGAATCCACTAATAGATTTCCAAGACTTCGGGCTAAGAGAAGTCGGAAGAACAACAGACAATTTTGTCTTTTAGCACTTAATATGCTTTAAAGGAGAGCTAAAAAAATTAAAAATTTTGCAAAACAAAGCTATGCGAATCATATTGAAGTGCAGTAGAAGAACAAACATTAAAAAAATGATTAAACTTTTGAATATTATGTCTGTAGACCAAAGAATTAAATATAATGTTGCTAATGAAATTAACGAAATTGTAAAAGTGATTATTCCAAGATTTTAACAAAACAAATTAAAAAACAATGACTTTTTTCATAAATATGCAACAAGAGGTTAAAAAAATATAAGATTAGAAAAGAAAAAAAAAACTATGTCACCGAATTGTCTAATGTATAAGGGCATTAAAATGTATTAGGATATTCTAGATGAAATAAGAAATGAACAAAATGTAAAGTTATTTAGGGTTAAATGTTAAAAAATTATGTTTGAAAAATATAATTGTAGGTATTATATTATAGCTAAATTGAAAAAAAGTATGATGGTAGGATAGTTTGGAAAATAAAAAAAAAAATTAAGTGTTACGTAAAATAATATTAGTCGAAGTAAAAAATTATATATACTAAAATAAATATTATAATAAAAAATATAAAAAATAGTAAGTACATATTAGAAGGCATCATAGATTCTAACAGAATATGTTTTTTAAATATCTGTTAAGATATCAACAAACTAGAATGGATATTTTTCCTACCCCTAAGGCCAAAGTTCCGGAGGTGTACATCTCTCAACAGGGTGAGATCGGCTGGCCCTGTGCCAACCCTTGGTATCTACCTACTGAGGGGGAGGGAGGTGATTCTCATCTCCGTTATCTGGATAATTGAAATGCTATCCTCGAGTAATTTCTTACAACTACCCCCACTGTGTCTGGCAGGTATTTAGACAAGGAACAGATGCATCGGACTATCGGACTATAAAATTATTGTACTCTTGATTTGAGATAAATCCAAGTGTTTTATTTGTAGTTAAGTTTTGTTACAAAAAGTCAAATTCTTTTGGTAAATATCTGTAAGTATTTTTTGTAATATTATCTTAAGTTTCAGTAAACCACTCTTTTCCTGAAAATTCTGAAAATGAGATCCACAAAATATTTTTAAAAAAAAGCATCTTTATGATTTCTGGCCGCTGCTGTATTTCTACTCTATTTTATTTTGACTGAACATGTATAAGATTAATGGACCCAATCGGGAATCGAACCCGCGGCCTTATGCATGGCAGTACAACGCGCTACCGCTACACAACGAGGCGGTGTTTTTCACATAAAATGCTTCATTTGTCATATTGGCTTCATGTTACAAATGATCAAGATTCTCCGCACTTGTGTATCACTGCAGTGCCCTATGCACCATTGGATGCGCATACGGAATAGTAGTAGTAGTAACATAAAATGAATTGGAGAAATACAAGGACTTATGTATGTTTCATGAACACTGAAATTGAACATCTTTTGTAGCTTTAATGATTTCTGTTAATCTACTTAATATTATATAATGCGTTCATCCTTTGTATCTACATAAATGAACAAAACGCAGCATATTCTAAAATAGTAGCCATTATTTAATTGAGCTGGTATATTTTACTTAAATTATAGGATTTACTCGCGAGGAAAGTATTGCACCTACATAATTTTTACACGTGTGTTTAAGAAACAGCAAAAGTTCAATAAATATAATTATAAAAGTACGAAATGCGTTGAAAATGGTTTTAATAAGATAAAATTTTACACTTAAAACATTTTTTGATTATTTTTTATTAACAAGGAAAACGGGCAGATCTTTTTGTCTGTCTTGCAAGTGAGCTACGACTTTTCTTAAGGCAGTTTATACAGAATTTAAATACACTTTTATTACCATGGACTACTATAATAACCTATGGTCACTCGGAGGGCAGAAATGAGCAAAAACGCCGCCCGATTGGATTAAATGTTAGACTATACATACATATCTTGGTTAGGGGGCGTATTCCTCTCAGATTGTGCAGTTAGTTAGTGCTGATAAACGGCATTGTGCAACCCCTTGCAAATAGGGCAGTTTCAGTTATATAATCATTTAGTTATCCTTTCCATGGCCACGATGAAATGCCTTTGTCTGCTCTTAAAAGTTATTGACCAGTGAATAATCTTTGAATGTATGCTTTGTCCTTTTAAATTCATATCAAAGTAGAGAGATTGCTCGCAATACACCACCCTATGTATTACCTTTGTTTTATAGTTATTATAATAATAATAATAATGATTTCTTATTAATCTAATTTCATATCACTATATAAGTATATTTAAATATAAAACAGGCTTTAAGGAAACTTTAAGCTTAGGTATTCACTTTTTATTAAAAACCTAAGTGTTAATCCAAATAATGCAAAATTTGCACGAATCTACCACGCCTAGAGAGATAAAGAAATGAATTATTTGAATGGAAGAGAAATAAGAATTTTAGTTTACATTTCAATACTCTTCCATACAAATATAAACCTTTGTTAATCCTTATTTATTCCAACAGTTTTGTAAAACCCAGGAACATCGTTTTTAAAACCAGAGTTTGGAGAATTCTTTATTAAAAACAGCTAAAGCTCATTAAGAGTTAAAATGGAAAAGGCTTTTGTTTTTATCAAAAGAGGTTTTGGTTCATGAACACAATGAACTTCCATGAAGTAAAATTTAACCGAATTCCAAACATTTCCTTTTTAAGTTTTCTGACATTCGTTTCGTATCTGCTCTACTTTTAATTCAATCAAAAACTTTTCCAGTAGTTAAACTAAAATTATTTTGCAAGGAATGCAATTTTAACTTTATCTAAAGTTTTCACTAGCGAATTAAATAATGATTAGTTTTCATTAATTAACTTTGTTCCATCACGGTGCAAGGTGTGCTTTAAATCATGGCAATAGATGTGAAAAAACATTATCTACCAAAAAGTGCGAAATATATATTTTTTTTTAAACTTTCAGAAAAAAAATCAAGGACATCATAATGTGTACTAGCAAACCCCTATAAGTGCCTTTATCGAACATAAGCGTAATCCAACACTTAAAACAGGTTACGTAAATAAAATAATAACATGCAAGATAACAACAAAATGTTTTTTAAAATACATTACATTCGATAGAATGTTGACGTATCTGTAGATATCAAATACAACGTCAGAAAAAAACATTAACCACTATTTTTGATACACCGTTTCCCTTCGTTGTGAAAATTAGTTAACATTTTGATAATTTTCTCATAACTCACAAACAGAAAATGGAATAAAAATTTGTATGCATGAAATTCCCTTCCATTTATACGAAAAAAATTAAAACAAATGAGTTTTTATTTTTTAATTAGAAATTTTTTTGCTAGACAAAGAAATGCCTCGAGTTCTTTACGATAAAGTTGAAAAACTGTTAATATTTTGAATGTGTACAAATACTTGTAAACATAATATGCTGGGCTAATATAAAATATTACTGATATGATGAATGCTTGGCAATTTTCTCAACAGATGTCACCGGTGAAAAAAATCTCATTAATTTGAAATGATGTGTAATTCATACTAATAGATGTTTCGAAATGAGCATTTATGGTTATCAGATAATGGGCGGAATGGGGAATGTTGTAATACATCAAGTGGCCACATAACCCAGCCAATGACAGGTCGTAAGCCTTGTAAACGCCAAGATAATCCACATTCGTTTCCAGAGTTTCTCTGTCTCTGTTAGGATAACAAAAATTGTTAATTTTAAGTTATAATATAACAAGTCTAAAAAAATTATGTTTAAAAGAAATCACCTTGTTAAAAGCTTTTGTTCAATTTGTACTATTACAGATTCCAAAACAGCAGTTTGCTCTGTGTCAAGAGTTAGTTGTAACGAAAATCTAATTGTCTGTTTTATTTGCATAAAATAATGCATTGGTATAGAAATCACTGATCATCTTACCTTCAATGTAACAAATTATCAAGATTCATTGCACGTGGGGCACTAGTGCAGTTCCCTATGCACTAATGGATGCGGATAAGGTCAAATCAGTATAAATATCCAATAACAGTATGTCTCATTTATCTTAAATCAGCACTGCTATCACCAACGTATCTACGTATAGAAATATAGTATTTATAATCCGCGTATGACGTTAATCGGCAAATTATTTATCAAGGAGATTTTAATGACTGACGCCATATACACGTCACAATTAAGATATAACTACATGTAAATACTCGTACGTTGGTGATTGCAGTGGAGAAGTAATTATCCCAAGTTGGGTTAAAGTTTTCATATGTAATAAAGTAAATTCTGCTTAAGCAAAATACCACGATGATGAAGCAAAACTTTATCTCGAAGGTTCCATCCCTTCTTCATATGATGATTGACTTGATTAACCCCACGGTCTGTACCTACGCAGCCCTTAACTAGCGGTCAGGCTGGTGTGGAACATCTGAAGCCATAACTTCTGCGAAACCTACCCTAATATGTAGTAATAACAAAGCGACGGTAAATAAGGATATTTTGTTTGAACTGCTTTGTTTGTTTATGTAAAATGGCAAGAAAATGGTCAGAACTTAATAAAACGTTAAAATCACCAATGTTAATTGGTTAATGTTTAATAGTTACTTGTAATAAGTAATTACCAGACTTTGAAAATATTTTTTTAATTAATATTGTATGCAGTGCCCTATGCACCATTGGGTGCGGATAAGGGAAAGTAGTAGTAGTAGTAATATTTTATATTTTTAATTCATCCTCCTCAACAAGTCAGCAGGCCCGATAACAGATGGGAACAACAACACAAATACCCTGGCATGCGAAAAATCACGTTTGATTTTTATATTCTCGCCGGGAATCGAATGGAAACCTCTGTATCGTAAGTTCAGCGTCAAATAAAAATAGTGTAGATTTAAAAAAAATAGAAAAATATTTCGAGTATGTCCATCCGCTTCACTCAAATATTTCGATTTTGGAGCCAGTGTAAAAGGAAAGTGGAAGTATATATGTTGAATGCCCACTTAACTCAACCAATGAAAGGCTTGAAGCATTAGAAACGCTTGAATATCTATGATTTATTCAAAATCTTGTAACAAGCTCCTCTCTGTTGAGAAATAGTAAATTATTTTATTTTATATCCCTATAGAGATGAAGTAGAACTTTTTCAAATTCAGGAATATAGATATTCGAGCGTTTACAGGGCTTATGACCTGTCATTGGCTGGGTTAAGTGGCCACTTTATGTAGGCACTACAACATCCCCATTCCGCTTATTAGCGAATATCCACACCAGGTAACATTTTTTATTTTTGTACATATGCTACGAATCGAGAATCATCCACCTGCGAGCTGGAAGCTCCATCTATGCCTTGATACTGAAGTTAAGAATATCCATATTCCTGAATTTGAAAAAATTCTACCTCATCTCTGTAGGGATATAAAATAAAATATATACCTACTCCCGTCTTGGGATAAAATCCAGATTTGTGTACAAGTATTTGAACACGACCCAAAATGTTGTAATCGTAAATTAATTAGGATAATATTTTCAAAATGAGATGTCGCTTTCTGTCCTTTCAGAATTATGGAGTAGTAGTTAGTTAGTAAACATAGCTAAATTTATATCTTCTTGATTCTTATGTGTACCAACGCAGTGCTCTAGACCCTATGGGTGCGGATAAGGGAAAGTAGTAGTAATAAAGTGAATCATTTCATGGAGGTTCATTCTTCAGTAGATCCTTATCCTTGGGATTCTTGTTTTCAGAATTGCATCTTGTATTTCTATATTTTGTGCACACACAAAAACAATTAATAATGCAGTCTAGACAAAAATGACATTTATTCGGTGAATTTCAGAACAGTCATTTTTTATTTTGCTATCTAAGACTAAACTTTCTTTGTAATCGTAACTTTCTGAAATTATTGTCCAGTTGGTTAATATTTTGTACCTAATCGCTCCTTGCAATAAACCAGTATTGTGTAAATTAAATTATGATAATTGAACTGGTACTGAAGCGTAATACTGTACATCTTACCTTCATGTAATAAATTGATCAAGAGGCACTGCACTTGATGTACCAATACAGTGCCTTACGCACCATTTAGTGCCGATAAAGGAAAGTAGTAGCAGTAGTGGTAGTCAGACTAAATTTTATAGTTATTTGAATTCTCATTAAATTCTTTTTGAAGTAAGTATTTTAAAAATACATATTATTGCTCATATTTAGTCCGCCTCGTGGCATAATGATAGCGCATTCGTCTGCCGTGCATGAGGTCGCGGGTTCGATTTCCGTAGGAGGTCAAAATGAAATATTTATAAACATGTGATTTTCATATAAGAATTTCATGTGTGATACCTTGGACTGGTACTGAAGCGTAAGACTGATCACCCTATCTTCATGTAATAAAATTATCAAGATACACTGCACTTGGTGTACCAATGCAGTACCGTATACACTATACACCTTTAGGTGCAGATGAGGGAATGTAGTAGAAGTAGTAATATATATTTTGTAAAATATAAAGGTTCATTGATTTTCTATAAAAAAACTTTTGGTTGTCTGTAAAGTCGGTTTAGGGTCGATAATTTTACGTGATAACGTCATAAGAAAACATTGATGAAAAATAGCATACTTTTATGAATTGAATTGAATTATAATACAAAGCAGGAGTTAATTGAAGATTACAATTTTTCCCATAAATTATCATTTTTTTGCACTCGTTAATTTCACTTTCACTTTGTAGCTTGTGTGCTGCTGCTGTCTCCCTTCTACTCGGACGCATCGGCCGATGGAGTGGAAGAGAGATAGATGCGTCACAAACCGAAACGCTTAGGCCGATCGTGCATCTCTATCGCTTGTTCCGCGCTCTCGCTTGCACACTCGGCTCAGGCGGAACGTGACGATGAGTCATGCTTTTTCGTGTGTGCAGCCGGCGTTCATCGATTTATTAGACGTTATCACGTCAAAGAAAATTGAATTTAAGTTTGTTTAAAATTTTTAGTAGTTTTTCAAGTTCTCGTATCAAGAAAGGCTATGGAGCGTAAAATTTTGTATTATGGAAAAACTTCCTATACGCTTTAACTGAAAATGTCTGTTGATTTTAGTCATAAAGCGGGCTATTAGGAGTTAAAAGGGTTTCAGCTAAAATGTCGCTTAATTTATAATTTAGCGGGCTAGAATAACAGTGGTGTAAGTATATCCAGTTTGGCAAAAAATGAGTTACTGCCGAAAGTGAGTTCAAAATATGTTCCTTGGAACTTGTGAGTTTTTTTAATATTTTTTTGGAACGAAAAATATCAAGATTTTCAATGGATTTTCAACTCTACTGAATGAATAAAATGGTTTTTGCTCCAAAAATTGAGTTTTTTTTTTAATATCTACAAATTACATTCGTAATTAAATATTTTTCGTATTAAGTTTTATCCATCGTGCCACCAGTCATTTTACTGATAAACGTAACCATACTAACTTATCAGCTAATTGTAAACATATTTCGCATAAAGGTGTTTATACCAACCTACACTTAATTAAATGAAGCCAAAGCCAGCAACCTTCATATTTCACTAAGGCTCACGATCGTCTAAAACTTATTAGCATTGTCTTTTATCCCATGTATTCCTTTACTATGCATTCAGAAAATTAGCTTTCATGATAGATACACGTGCTGACTTTTCTTCTACTACTACTACTACTTATCGGAACCTAATGGTGCATAGGGCACTGCAACAATACACCAAGTGTAGTGTATTTTGTTCATTGTATTACATGAAAGTAAGATGATCAGTCATACGCTTCATTAACAGTCTAAGGTATTACACATGAAATATTAATACGGAAATCTGTCATTTGTTGATTTGGTTTTTACATTTCCATTATCCGTTTATCCAATCAGTAGTTATATTAGTTTGAAGATAATAGTATTTACATTGTGGTGTGGCTTCTAGAAAATATCAGTTGTAATATATGTGCACTGTAAAAACTGTAAGTATCCTTTATATTTTCTCTTTGCTGTCACACCACATAAAAACCTAGTGTGGCCCACATATTTTGAGCTAGAAGACCTTTACAAATCTTGGGACATTTTTTTAAAACCGTTTTTTTCAAAAAACTATTTTTATAGGGGTTTAAAAAAAAAAAAATTATTCCACCACTGTTTTTTT